>PVIA01004704.1:0-131389 GCA_004024845.1 Tonatia bakeri
GGGGAGGGGAGGGGAAAAGGATCAGCTCTTCCTTCCATGGCTCCCTCAGTTCCCAACACTCCACCCTGACAAAGGGGCCCTGTGTCGCTGCCGCTTTAAGTTCTCGAGGAAAAGTGTGTAGCACGGTCCCGGCACTGTGTGAGACGTGTCAACTCACACCATAGCACGCATCCCTCATCCCTGGAGTTAACAGGTAAAACTCCTGAGGCTCAGAGAGGTTACGAGAACTGTCCGAGGTCACACAGCTAGTAAATGGCAAAGCCCAAATTCTACCCCAAGCTCGGCAGACTCAAAAGTCCACATTCCTTCATCTCTGTGGCCTAACCAAGGTTTGGCAGAGTGAACGATTTCACATCACCTGAAATCACTGCTTGTGTAGAGACATGGAGAGGGAGCGATGCTCGGCTCAGGTGAGTCAGATTAATTACACGTGCAACTGACACTGCTGGGCGCTGGCTAGTGGCTACCACCCCTGGGCACCTCCAGGCCGGGGCTACCCAGCAAAATAACCCAGGGACACCCTCGCCCCATCACCCATTGGGCTCTTGACCTTAAAAGCAATGGGCTAATTTTGAAACTTTTATACTTAACTACACAATATCCTTAAATTTGAAACAAAAAAAAAAAAATACAAAGGAACTATGAAGTGGTGATTGCAACACAGTGGCACTTCCTGCAGCTCCCAGCCTCTGCTGGAGAAGGGGGAAAGGCCCCAGGGAGACATCCAGAGTAATTCAGTTTCTAACAACACTGACCACAGAGCCTGGTAACATTTTCCAGTAAGTGGCCATTAGCCGGCTGCTAAATTACAACGGAATGTCAAGTGAGTTCCTCCTCCGCCCTGCAGAGGGCTAGAGCAGCCCCTCCCAGCCCGGCCCACGGTCCCAAGGAGAACTCCACAGGCCTGCCAGAAGGCCACCCGGGGCACACGGCCCTCGGACCTCGCTTGTTCTCTGCTCAGTCTCACACCAGGGCTGGCAGCGGACTTGTGAGGAGTCCCCAACAGACCCTGCATCAAACTGCATGATGGCCGGAAACAATAAAAATTAATAATCATCCCAAACCATATAGTGCAATGGCAACAAGGACCAAAACGTTTCAACTTGAACAGTTATATGAAATATGGAAGGTCACGAAGAAGCACATCCACCCGCTGACTCTGGGGACTCAACACCCATCTCTAACTCTCAAACAAATGAAACACAGAAAGAAGAGTCAGACACCTCCAAGGCAAATGAACTATATGGTAGAGCACACCAGCTCAGCCTCATAAATTTAAGACATGAATAGGCATTATGTGGGAATCTCTCATGTTTTAAAGAAGAAACAGGTCTCAAGGTCTCTTGTGTGACAGACACTAAAAAATGGTAGGTAAGAAACTTCACACTCTCTCTCCACCACCTCACCCCGAAACTGGACACCAGGAGCAGGACCCAGGGTTTCTGAGGTGGCCACAGCCACACTGGGAGCTGGGAGAACCCCACTCTCGGCCCCAGGTGATAGGCCAGCAAAGGAAGCCCTTCTCCCCTCGGCTCTGCCTCAGCCGGCATCGAGGCACCGACGAGGCCAGCTCCTGGCTCCCCGATGGGGACCCACCTCATCAGAGGTCTGGGGGGCCAGGGTCACACAGAAAGCAGGCACCACCCCACTGGCTGTGATGTTTCTGAAGCCTCAGAGTCTGTAACTGCCTTCTCCGGATGCTCTAAACCAAGGAATCACACCATGGGGGGCTCCTGACTCTCAATTAGAGGACAGGCAATGTCCTGACCTTCCAGAATCCTCTGGGACTCTGGGATTAACCCCTTTCCTTAGAAGAGGATCCATTCCCTGGATTACACAGCCTTGCAGACCCCTCCTCTGCTTCTCTGTCAAGGGAACCCGGCAGGTAAAAGTTTACGAAACCCTCTCCCTGTCACAAAATGTGTTCATTCAACACAAAGGTGAGTTCATGCATCTCAGTGCCCCCAGCACCAGTCCTGGGCCAGGTACCTGTGTGTGCTGAGAACAGGTGTGTGTGCATGCTATTCAGGGCAAGGACCCAAGGCCCAGGTGGAAACGTAAGAGGCCCGGGCACCTTCCTCCTGCCTCTAAGCACCTCCAACCTGCTTCGTTTTGGACCTTTGTCTCCCCAGCCTTCCACCCCTGCCTGCTTCTCTCCTTCAACCTGGCAGGCTGCTCCCCGAGCTTCCCCCTAGCCCTGATTGAAAAGGAACTGTGTTCCGGATTCAAGGCATCCCGGGTTCTCCATCCGGTGCCACCACTAGCCCCACAGGCCAAGGCTGATGGTGGGTGTGACCAGAGCAAGCACCCACAGGACAGATTTTTCTGGGCTTTCCAAACCTAGATCAGCTGAGCCTACTTGGGGCAATTTCATCTCCCCGTGGGCCTCAGGCAGATATTCAGATTCAGCGCTTCAATCCCTGCCCATCCCCGAGCCATGACCATTCACCGACTGTCCCCTAAAACCCAAGAGGACTCATGAGCCACAGATGGGACAGCCCAGCCCAGGAGAGGCAGGCCCATGAAGATGCCATGCCTAGGACCAAATCTATCCCTCCTTATGCAAAACGCTCTTCCTCTCAAGCCGAACCCCTCCACTGGTGTAAGCAGCCTTCACAGAAGACATCAGAGCTGTTCTTGGTCAATCACACATTGAGAGGCAGCACCACTGTGCAAGCCAGGCTGCCCAAGCCCAGGTTCTGTGCCCAGCCCTGCCTGCTCCTTGGTAGCTAAAAAAAAAAAATCACACTGTGCTGGCTGGCTGGACCACCAGCGGTCCTGAGTAAGTGAGAAGTGATCTAAGAAAGCACTCAGTAAAGGAAACAAGGCCACACAGAGGTAAACCGACACCGCAGGGTGCTGTGGTGACTGTTAGGGCCACGGTGACTGTTAGGGCCCAGGCTATGGGGACTCTCTCGAGGGACACTGGACCACTGCACATGCCAGCTGCTTCTGCTCCTGTCAGTGCCATTTCTGCAAGTTGAAGATACCACTGGTGTTTCAACCTGATTATTCCTTTTGAAAGAGACCAGGTTGAGGTTTCTCCCTGATCTACTTCCCACGTGTCCACATACAAGCCCAGGACCTGGGTGCGGCAGGCCCCTCTAGGGGCTGTACCCACGTCCTGAAACCCTTGGTTCTGCCTGTCCGGACTGCAGAAGGCAGGAAAGGCTACCCCCACCCCCCAACTACAAGAAGGGTGGTGGGCTTGGAGATAAGGGGCTGCATGGGCACTGCGTCCCCAAGAGACCCCCACGTCTCACACCCTCCCTCCATTCAGAAGCCCAGGAAGTATGGGGTGGAGGGTGGGGCGGGACCTTCAGTCTCCCCGTGTTCCCAGGAAGAATCTTCTCCTGCACACACACAGAGGCTGTGGGCCCTCCGCAGGCTGCTCCTGGGCATGTCCACTGTCTCCAAACGCCCTACGGACGTGGTCGCTGCGGAACAGAACACTTATCCACCTCGAAGCGGCAAGGGAGAATCCGGCTTGGCGTGAGAGCAGCTCACTGACTCTGCAGCAACTCTAACACTGTTGAGTTGGGGGAACTGGCCCAGGCCCATGTGGCTCAGCTGGCCGGAGTGTTGTCCAACCAAAGGGTCGCGTGTTCAATTCCCCATCAGGGCATACACCCAGCTTGCCAGTTCAATCCCGGGACAGAGCACATGCAAGGCAACCAATCAATGTTTCTCTCTCTCTCTCTCTCTCTCTCTCTCTCTCTCCCCCCGCCCCGCCACCCTTTCCTCTCTAAAAAGCTATGAAAAAGTAGATGTCCTCAGGTGAGGATAAAATAAAATTGAGGTAACTGAACCTGGGAGGCAAAAGAGGCAGTTGAGCACGGGGGCCTGGACGGGACTTGGAGGAGCTGCGACAGGCTGGCAGGCTGTCTTGCTGCTGTGGCTAGGTTTGAATTACTGGGCCTGCGTCACACACTTTGATTCATTAAGCTGTATGTCTCCGCATTCTAAAAATGGTAGTATTTGCCTTAGTTTAGCTGCTGGCTTTACTAAACCCTGTCTAAACAGAAGGCAATTCAGAGAGGGAAAAAATACCAGTTTCCAAATGTGCACAATCCGCAACTCAATATGCGGAGCTTACGGTAACGAATTTTAATTGATTCAAGGATAAACTTGGGTGGGGTCACTTCCTGCACCCTTCCCAAACACTGGTGGGATAAAACCGACCCATGGAAAGATCAAGATTCATATACAGTGTAACGTACAGCCTCCCTACTAATCTCTTCCTACCTCCCATCTGAAAACATCTCATCTTTCAAAGCTAGTCTTTTTAACACACTGATCTTTAAATTATTTTTCCATCGTTCCTTAGCTTAGCCATGAAATAAAATATCAGGTTAAAAAAAAAAAACAGCTTTCCAGCCTTCAATCATTTCTGATTTGTTGCTCAATTTCTGAGCGAATACTAAATAACTGGTAATTAACAACTCAGAAGACAGTAGAGTTGGGCAGACGGCTCTGGTGATAAAAAAGGGCCCTTGAACATACAAAACTAAAGAGAGAACAAAACTGCCCTCAGTTGTGAGGGACCACAGTCTCAATGGAAAATAAAAAAGATCAAAATAGCTAGGTTGGAGAGGAAGGGGCAACATTTTATCAAAATAATTGACAAGTAAATACAGTGAGCATTAAATGCAAACTGCAATAAAGCTGGAAACTTACAATTAAGTGAGAAAAAATAGGCTTTAGGAGGGGAAATGATCTTCGGAGAATGTCTGTAATTCTAATCCTGCCCATTCATTTTACAGATGAAGTCATTACTGCTCAGAGACAGCAAGGGGTTTATTTAAAGCCACACAGCTAATTACCCCGAGTCAGGATTAGAGAGTGAGAAACTCCAGACTTCCCATCTGCTTCTGCCTCAACATCATGCTTCACAGATCACAGGTCCCGTACTAATATTCCTCTCCTTTACAATGCAAACTTTCCACTGACGGATGAATGGGTAACCACCATGTCGTGTTATATGCATTTGTTGCTGTGGTGAGAACACACCAGGTGTCAGGCTGCTGGGGTCAGACTGGACCTTGGTCTGGCAACCTTGGTACTTGAGTTCTGGCCAGAAAAGAATTCAGAGTCAAGGCTCCAACCGTAAGAGGCCGATTAAGAAAGTCACAGAGGTAGAAGTGATCTGTGGAAGAAGCAAGTTTAGGGGACAAGTTACAGGGGCAAAGAAGGGCCCTTGGGGCTTAGGAGAGAAAGGTACAGGTCAGATGCCTGAGGGGAAGGAAAGGGGCAGGAGAAAGGCTCAGCCTGGGTCCTCCATCCTAAAAGCTTTAAGGGTAGAGCTTTTAGGGGAGGTCCTAGGGGAGGGTCTCAACAGAACATTCATCAGCTTTCCGGGTGTGTCTTTGCAGGGTCTTGGTCTCCACTGATTGGTCAGCTTATATTTGAGCCCAAGATAAAAATTCTTGGCACCAGGGAAAAGCTTTGGTGGGGCTCCCTGAGTCCCCAGAGCCACGGCCAGTGACTTGGCCGCCTCCTCTGGGCATGGCGGTCCCCCCCAGCTACCCCTCCTCTCTCCCCACTCAGGGTCCTTCTCTGCCTTTACTGGCCCTAATTCAGAAACTGCATCCAGTTTATTATTTTTTAAATGAACTAATAAATATTAAACATATGAAATGGAAGGAGTAAATGAATATATAAAGTGAATTCCTCTGCTGGCCATGTATTTCTGATTTGACATTCAGTATTATTTTATATTACTTTCAGGTGTACAGCACAGTGGGCAGACTATTATCTAATTTACAAAGGGACGCCTCCCCCACCCACAATAATTCCAGTCCCCACCTGGCACGCTACACAGTTATTACAATATTGACTATATTCCGTATGTTGCCTTTTACATCCCCATGGCTACTTTGTAACTACCGATCTGCACTTCCTAACCCCTTCACCTTTCCACCCAGCCCCCCAACCATGTCTCCTCTGGCAGCCCCCATTTGTTCTCTGAACCTATGAACCTGTTTCTGTTTTGTCTGTTCACTCACGTGGTTCTTTAGACCCCACAGATAAGCAAACTCCCGTGGTGTTTATGTCACTCTGACTTATCTGCTTGGCACAGTACCCGCTAGGCCCATCCGTGTTGTCACAAATGATACAATCTCATTCTTTTTATGGCCGAGTAATATTCCACTGTGTAGACACACCAATTGTTCTGCAGTCAATCGTCTACTCATTGGTAATTGGGTTGCTTCTGTATCTCGGCTATTGTAAACAAAGCTGCAATGAACACAGAGACAGATAGTTTTTTGAATTAGTGTTTTAAATTTCTGCAGATACATACCCGAAAGTGAAGCTCCGGGGTCATAAGGTAATTCTATTTTTAATTTTTCTGAGGAACCCCCACACTGTTCTTCCTCGTGGCTGCGCCAGTCTGCACTCCCACTAAGGGGGCACTGGAGCGCACTTTCTCCGCGCCCTCGCCAGCATGTGTTTGTTGCTTTACCGATGACAGCCATCCTGAGAGGTCTAAGACGATATCTCGCTGTCGTGTTAACTGGTATTTCTTTAATTTTAAGTGACATTGAACATCTTTTCATGTCTATTGGCCATCTCTATGTCCTCTTTGTTGAAATGTCTATTTAGGTCTTCCGTCCAGTTTCTAAATCAGATTGTTTGGGGATTTTTTTTTTTGATGTTGAGTTGTATGAGTTCTTTATCAATTTGGATATTAACTCCTCAGATGTATCATTGGCAAAAATTTTCTTCCATTCAGTAGGCTGTCTTTTTGTTTTATTGATGGCTCCCTTTGCTGTACACAGAAACTTTTTAGTTTGATGTAGTTCCATTTGTTTATTTTTTCTTGTTTCCCTTGCCCAAGGAGATGTATCAGAAAAAATACTACTAATATTTTAGAGAGTTTATTGCCTATGTTTTTCTAGAAATATTATAGTTTCAGGTTTTACATTTAATCCATTTTGAGTTGATTCCTGTATACGGTGTAAGGGGGTGGTCTAGCTTCACTTTTGTGTGTGTATTTGTCCAATTTTTCCAACACCATTCATTGAAGAAACAGTCTTTACCCCCTTGTATGTTCTTGCCTTTTTTTGTCATATATTAATTGATCACACAGATGTGGGTTTATTTCTGGGCTCTCTATCCTGTTCCACTGATTGATGTTTGTTTTTTATGCTAATACCAGACTGTTTTGATAGCAGAGTTTGATATTAGGTAGCGTGATACCTTCAGCTTTTTTCTTCTATCTCAAGATCGTTGTGGCTCTTCAGGGTCTTTTGTGCTTCTGTATAAATCTTTGTATTTGTTCTAGTTCTGTAAAAAATGCAGTCGATATTTTTATAGGAATTGCATTGAATCTTTAAATTGCTTTGGGAAATATGGACATTTTAATGGTGCTAATTCTTCTTATCCATGTGCACAGTATATGCTTCCATTCATTTGTAGCTTCAAGTTTTTCTTCAGTATCTTACAACTTTCCAAGCACAGGGTGTTTCGTTTTTTGGGGTTTTTTTTTTTTTTGTCTCTTTGGTTACATTTATTCGTAGGTGTTTTTTTTTTTAATCCTTACCCAAGGATGTTTTATTGATTTTTAGAGAGAGAGAAAACACAATTGGTTTCCTCCCCAACTGGGGATTGAACTCACAACCCAGGTACGTGCCCTGACCAGGGATCTGACCACAACATTTTGGTGTCTGGGAGGTGCTCCAACCAACTGGGCCATGCGGCCAGGGCTATTTTTTTTCATGCAACTGTAAATGGATTGTTTTCTTCATTTCTCTTTCTGATAGTTATCAGTGTCTAAAAATACAAGTGACTTCTGAATATTAATTTTGTATCCTGCTACTTTACTGAGTTCATTTATCCATTCTAGTACTTTTTTGGTGAAATCTTTAGGGTTCTTTACATAGCATATCACATCATTTGCAAATGACAGTTTTAATTCTTCCTTTCAAATTTGGATGCATTTTCTTGTCTGCTTGTTGTAGCTAGGACTTCCAATGCTATGTTGAATAAAAGTGATGGAAGTGGACAATCTCGTCTTGTCCCTGATCTTAAGAAAAATGCCCTTAGCTTTTCCCCATTGAGTGAGACGTTAGCAGTGGATCCGTCAGACACAGCCTTTGTTTCCTCTATCCCTGCTTTGCTGAGAGTTTTTATCAAAAATCGATGCTGGATTTTGTCAAATGCTTTTTCTGAACCTACTGATATGATCGTATAATTTTTATCCTTCATTATGCTTACATGGTGTATCACATTAATTGACTTGTGGATATTGAACCAACTTTGCATTCCAGGAATAAATCCCACATGACTATATGATCTTTTAAGTGTATTGCTGAATTTGGCTAGCTAATATTTTGTTGAGGATTTTTACATCTATGTACCTCAGGAATACTTGTCTTGTAAAATGAGGCTGAGAACCTTCCCTTCTTGACATTTTTGGAATAATTTTAGAAGGATAGGTGTTAATGCTCTTTTGAGTATTTGGTAAAACTTACCTTTAAAGCCATCTGGTCCAGGACTGTTGTTTCCTAGGAGTTTTTTGATTACTAATTCAATGTCATTGGTAGTAATCTGTCTATTCGGATTTTCTTTTTTTATTCAGTCTCTGAAGAGTGTATGTTTCTCGGCATTTATCCATTTCATCCAGATTGTCTAATTTGTTGGCATACAATTGTTCACAGTATTTTCTTACAATCCTTTGTATTTCTGTGGTCAGTTGTCATTTCTCCTCTTTCACTTCCGACTTTATTTGGGTTCTCTTTTTTCTTGATGAACCTTGTTAAAGGCTTACCATCTTGGTTTCCATTTCAAAGAACCACATCTTGGTTTCATTAATCTTTTGTACATTTTTTTTAGAGTCCAGTTGATTTCCTTCCACTTTGTTGTCCTTTTACTAGTTCCCTCAGATATAAGGTTGGATTTTTATTTGAGATTTTTCTCATTTCTTGTGATAGGCCTTTATTGTTATAAATATCTCTCAGGACTGCTTTTGCTGTGTTCCATACATTTGGGGCTGTTGTGATCTCATTTTTGTCTCAACATACCTTTTATTTCTTCCTTGCCCTCCTTGTTAACCCGTTCATTAAAGTAGGTTATTTAACCTCCATGTGTTTGTGTGTTTTTCATTTCATTTCTTGTAATTGATTCCTAGTTTCATAATATTGTGGTTGAAGATGCTTGATACAATTTTAATCTTCTTAAATTTATTGAGACTTGTTTTGTGGACCAACATGTGGTCTGTCCTAGAAAATATTCCATGTGCACTTGAAAAGAATGTATACTCTGCTGCTTTGGGGTAAAATGCTCTGAATAATATTAATTAAAACCTTCTGGCCCAATGTGTCATTTAAGGCCTCCATTTCCTTGTTGATTTTCTGTCTGGAAGACCAATCCATTGATGTCAAGGGGGTATTAAAGTCCACTCCTATGACTGTATTCCTGTCAATCTCTCCCTTTATGTCCACTAATATTTTCTTTCTATACTCAGGTGCTCCTATGTTGGGTGCTTAAATGTCTACAAGGTTCTATCCTCTTGTTAGAGTGACCGCTTCATTATTATGTAGTGTCTTTCTTTGTCTCGAAAAGTCTATTTTGTCTTTGTTTCAAAGTCTATTTTGTCTGATACAAGTATTGCTACCTCAGCTTTTTTTTTTTTTATTTCCATTTGCATGAACTATCTTTTTCCAACCTTCTACATTTGGTCTGTGTGTGTCTTTTCTATCTGAAGTGGGTCTCTTGTAAACAACATATGTATGGGTCTTCTTTCCTTATCCATTCAGCTACCCTATGTCTTTTGACTGCAGCATTTAATCCAGTTACATTAAAGGGGTAACTGATAGGTACATAGTTATTGCCATTTTATTATTCATTTTTATGGTTTTTTCTTTCTTCTTCTTTGGTATGAAGTCCCTTTGGTATGACTTGTAATACTGGTTTGGTGGTGATGAATTCCTGAAGCTTTTTCTTGTCTCAAAAGGTCTTTATAGTTCCTTTAATTTTAAAATGCTAGCCTTGCTGGGTTAAGTAGTGTTGATTGTAGGTCCTTGCTTTTCATCACTCTGAATATTTCATGCCAGTCCCTTCTCGCCTGAAAAGTTTCTGTTGATAAGTCAGCTGAGCCTTATGAAAGTTCCCTTGTAGGCAACTTGTTTTTTTACTGCTTTTAAGATTCTTTAACTTTCACCATTTTAATGACGACGTGTCTTGGAGTGGGCCTCTCTGGGTTCCTCTCGTTTGGAACGCTCTGCACCTCCTGGACCTGTATGTTTATTCCCTTCTCCAGGTTAGGAAAGTTTTCAGTCATCATTTCTTCAAATACATCCTCAGCCCCTTGCTCTCTCTCATCTCTTCCTGGTACCCTTATGATGAAATGTTGTTGTTTAATGTTGTCCCAGAGGTCCCTTAAACTATCTTTATTTTTTTATTCTTTTTTTCTTTTTGCTGTTCTGATTGTTGTTTTCTCCTACCTTGTCTTCCAAATTGCTGATCTGATCTTCTGCTTCATCTAATCTGTTGTCACTTTCTTCTAGTGTACTCTTCATTTGTTATTATATTCTTGATTGCTGGTTCGTTATTTTTTATGGTTTCTATGTCCTTCTTTATGCTGACTATCTCTTTGTTGAAGTTCTCACTAAGTTCCTTAAGCAGCCTTACAACCAGTGTTTTGAACTCTGTATCTAGTAGATTGCTTGCTTCCATTTCATTTAGTCCTTTTTCTGGGGATTTTTTCTGTTCTTTCATTTGGGACACGTTTTTTGCCTCCCATTTTGGCTGCTTCTCGGTGTTTGTTTCTACATATTAGGTATCTTTGCTACATCTCCCAGTCTTGGCAAGGTGTTCTTACGTAGTAAATGTCCTGTGGGGCCCAGTAACACAGTCTCCCTGCCCACCTGAGCTGGGTGTTCCAGGAGTGTCCCTTGTGTGGGCCTTCCTGTTGTAGCTTTCCTGTTAGCAGGTCAGCGGATGGGATTGACCCTGGCTGTGAGGATTGGCCATGACCATAATGTACAAGCTATTGTGAGGGGGGCCTGACCCCATGGTACAGGATTTGCTCCAGCAGGGTCTGGTACCTGCTGAGACTATCCTTTGAATGTGCCACTTGTGGAACTAATTCCATGGTGCTCTGTCATGGTCTGTAGCCAATCATCGAGTATGTTGGTTTTGTGGCCTCTTAGGAGGGGCTCCAGTGAAGGCCAACATCAGACACTGCTTATGACTGGCCTGAGGCTACCTGATAGAAGCTATAAAGCAATCTGTAGTTGGTAGCTGCCTATGATAGGCCTAGGTGCTCATGCGAGAGGCCACACTGCAAACTCAGGCAAGCTGCCACCAGGAGTTGCCCTTAGGCAGGCCAGCAAAAGGCACCAGGCACACTGAGACCTTCTACCACCTGCCAACCACCCATTAGTCTCAGCCACTAAAAGAGCCTCAGGCTGTATGTGAGTTGAGTGAGGAGGTCTAAGGGAATCACCAGTGTGGGGCTAGTGGTGTTCAACAGGTTAATGATTCACGTGATTTGACCATGGGCAGGGGAAGACTCGACACAGGAAAGATGGCATCCATCAGCCATGCCCACACTGGGACAAGGCGGCCTTCCCTCCAGCCTGGCCCAGAAGCCACACAACTCGCTTTCTCCCTGTGTGTCTCTGGCACCACCCCAGCTTGACCAGAATTCCTCGAGAGGTTTTAAGGAAAGACTGCAGCAGGGCCTGGGCGCCAGCTGCGTGGGGCAGGGGCTCGGGGAGCTGTCAGAACGGGGCCAGTGGAGCTCACCAAGCTAACTGCGTCTGCTTCTTAAAACTCCGCTGCATTTACTTGAACGAGATCATGTTTATGAAAGCTCTCTGGAAACCATAAAATCCTATGTAAATGCGGAGTTCTTCATTTAATAAAAACTTATGGGGGTTTGTTCTTAAATTTTTAAATGGATCAGCTTAGACTTTTATGGTTCTTTCCAAAACAAAACACAACAAAACAAAGCCTCAATTGCTTTTCATTTGTAAATGGCTCTTGATTGATTTTTATCCCCTGTGGGGACTTAGCCTCCAACATTAGAAGGAAGGTTAAAAAAAAAAAAAAAAAAAAAAACTTCCCATCTTAATGGGCGATCTATAACCTTCCCTAGAAATGATTACTGTCTTTGGAGATGCAAAAGGAATTAGGAATAAAAGGCCAGCCACCCTCTAGTAATAGAGAAAGCAATACAGAAATCTGGAATGAGATCATTATTTTAAAGCACAGTAAAATTTATAAATTCAAACCCCAGTAATCCCAAACTTGACAACATTTAAACATGACACAAGCTAATCTTTAGATCGTCTACAAAAGGAGGAGAGTTGAACAAGCAAATTAATTATGCAAATGTGATCTTCAAAGTATTTAAGGAATGATAACCTTTTTAAGGGTCTCAACATCATTTTAGTAATACCCAGCTTTCTACCCTCCACTGTCCATTTATTAAAACAGGATCTGCTAGACACCTTCCGAGAATGTTTAAGAATACTGTTACTTACAAGTTAATTAGAAAATTCACATTTATTGAGTGTTCACTCTGAGCTACCAACTGTGTTAAGCACATTATATACCTCAAATACCTCTTAAGTAGGGATCAGTCTCCCCCATTTTAGAGCTACGGGCACTGAGGCTCAGGGGTTGGCCCAAAGTCACCCACAGCCAGAGCACAGGAGCAACGGGTTAACTCACAGCAGTAAGCGAGCAGTAAAGCCAGATTCTGAAATTAGGTCGAATACACAATGGCGCCCCAACTGCATTTCTTTGTCGGTGTTTTATCTGGAACGGTTTTTGTTAATGTAGCAGGAGCTGCTCCCAAATTATTCCATATTAGTGAGGTTGTTCTACCACAATAAAAAGATGACTTGTTTACAGCCCCACTCCGGCCGAGCTCCGGCTTCCTGTCTCAATGGGTTCAAGGGCAAAGGATGAAAGAAATCGCTGTGTTTGATTTTTCTCAATGCACTGACAACTTTCGGGAGTCCTAAAGTATCATGACTTGGCTACTAGTAGCTCATATTTTATAGTGCTGGCTCTTTGATTTACCAAGTTTTCCCCGTCCTCCCATCCCACCAAACCTCTCGTTTTCCCACGGAGTCTCATAAAACCAACCACGCACGGCAGTAAGGATGCTACTCTTATGTCGAACATAAACTAAATGCTCTGACTTGAGGGTATGCTCCACTGGTTTATTTCACTTTGTCCTGAACTCTTTTCTGTTTCCCATTCCCTCTACATCTCCTGCTTCCAAACAGGATATTCTGATAGCATTTCCCACCAAACCAGAAACAGGAAGCACCTGAAAAGCCGTGAGAAAAAGGCCCTGGTGCCACACCGAAGACCAGTTTTTTACAGATTCGGAAGTTTGAGACATCTGGACAGGTGCCCACACACTGGGAGGGTTCCTTCATTAAACCAACCTTGCTACAGTTCTGCAGAGAGTACGGCTTACCCTCACAGGGACCCGCGACAGGCCACAGTGACAGAACTACATGTGGTCTTTCTGAGCACTTCCACCTGGGTTTTCTCATGGCCCCCCCATCACAGTAACCCTGAGAAGTACTGGGTTGGCCAGAAAGTCCATTTAGTTTTTTCCATACAGTGGCTCTAGTAGTGCTTGGTTGTCTGTAACTCCATTCAGAATAATTTTGTTAGATTGTGTTGTGACAGCTGCCAAATTAGTGTGCCTTTAGAAACATTTATCAAAATCGGTGAATCTTTCTTTGTGTAGCCATTTTAATATTGAAGATGAAAGAAAATATGCAACATTTTGGGTATATTATGCTTTATTATTTTAAGAAAGGTAAAAACACAACTGAAATGCAAAAAAAAAAAATGTGTGTGGTGTAAGGAGAAGGTGCTGTGACTGATCAAATGTGTCAAAAGTGGTTTGCAAAGTTTTATGCTGGAGATTTCTCACTGGACAATGCTCCAAGGTCGAGCAGACCAGTTCAAGTGGACAGCAATCAAATCGAGACATTGAGAACAGTGTTATATCGCTGGGAGACAGCAAACACACTCAAAATAAACGAATCAATAAAGTTATTGGTAAAAATGCAAAACGTGTCTTTTATTTTACAGAAAAACTAAACAGAATCTTTGTCCAACCCAATCAATTCAATGGCACCATTACAGCAGACAGAAGCAGGAAGAGCAGGTCCGAAGAAGCATCCCACCCCCTCCCATGGTCTCTCCGCTATTCCACAGGAAGTGCACCCCTCCCTCCCCTTCCCTGCACCCTCCACCACGACCAACTATGGACACCCACCATTCCTCCTCCATGCGCCCCAACAGACAGCAGACTCTACACAGGTCTCAGTTTTCTACCTGTAAAATAAAATAATTCTGCCCTAATGCCACCTTGAACTTGGATGCAGTGTGGGCCCCTGGGGAGCGGTCCCCAGCGGTATACACTGGCATAGAGCTCCCCATCCCACACACAGCTCTCCCACTTTGGGAACATCATGCTCCCTCTCTGTTCTCTGCTGTAGATGGGAAATGTCTCGACAACTGAGACTGTGTCACTTGGGTTTTATCTGTCAGGCACTTAGCACAGTGTCTAACAGGTACTTAGTAAGCTTAAGTGAGCTCTCTGCCTGGTAGGCAAATTAGACACCCCATGGTGATTAACAAACACTTGCTTGGTATATAATATTAGCATGTAATATGGTATATTAGCATATCAGTATATCCATGCCAGGCACTGTTCTAAGAGCTAATGAATATTCACTCAATCCTCTTCAAGCCCCTTGAGGGTGATTAGGCACAAGGACATTAAATAACTCATCTGAAGTCACACCATTAACAAGTGGCAGAGCCAGGTCTTGAACTCTGGCAGTCTGGTCCAAAGTCTGTTCTCTTAGCCACCATGCTGCTCTCCATTGTGTGGCGTATGAGTAACACAGTGGAAAGAAAAACTTGGCCTTGAGGAAGCCACACCCATCTCTAGATCTCAACAAAGACAGGCTGGCCTGGGTGGCATCCCAAAGTCATGTCAGACTTGAAAATACTTCCCTTGTACTTCATTAAAACATGATCCCCCACCTAATGAATAAAGAGCTTGCGTCACTGAAGTTTTCCACATTAAAGGGAAATAGTGGTTGCCGTCAGAGCCAAACTAGGTTTAGTTCAGACCACAAAAAAGGGAGGCGGAGATCCCCAAAGCCAACAGAGCACAGACAAGAGCCTTGCTGAGGCCTGCATCCCCTACCCTGCCAGTCGAGTCTTTTAGAGAAGTCTGAGCATCTGTCCTGCCCCCACCTCTCCCAGGACCAAGAACCACAAAAACGTTCTCTTCAGTCCCCCATTGGTCTAAGGGGCTGCTCGTACACCCCAACACTCCCCACCCAGCCCCACCCCTTTGCTGCTCCCTGGGCCAAAGAGTGAGTTGGGATACAGAAGTGTGTGTGTGTGTGTGTGTGTGTGTGAGAGAGAGAGAGAGAGAGAGAGAGAGAGAGAGAGAGAGAGAGAGGGAGGGACTGTAGGGAAGGAGGACTGGATGAGGGCCTGACCATTTCGCTAAATTCTTTGTTGGCTTCGTTTTACCATCATGAAGTCAAGGAACAATCACAGGCAATCCTGGAGGCCTGAGCCAACCCCACAGCCACTGTTAAGGGGAATTTCAGTTCCTGAGACGTCAGTTGGCTATCCCTGTTTAAGGACCATGAACTCTCCCCAGCAAACAATAAGAAGTGCTCCTTCTCACTCACACGTTACAGATCAGTGGGGGTTTGGCTGATCTAGATGGCTTCCAGCCGCAGGTTCAGTTCAGGTCGATTGTACACGTCTCTCTTCTGAGACCAGTGAGCTATGAGGTGCACAGTCTACGGCACGGTCCGGGCACTCAAAGTGGGGCAGGAAACACGGTGCCTCTTAAGGCCTTGACGGCTCAGAGCTCACATGCTCTTGTGAAGGAAGGACACACGGGCAGACCTGCTGCTCTCTGTGACTCCCGCAGGCTTCCACATCCCTGCCTAGCCTCTGGCCAGAGCCACCGGGGGCAAAGACACGGGGAGAGCAAGCAGGGCTTTCGGGCCCCCGTCACGCACCACACTCACATTCCCCGCAGCACCTTGAGACTGCACCTTCGGGATAGTTCAGTCACCTCCCTCTCTCGTTCTGTGAGAGCTGTCGGCCGACTGACTTAATTCTCACCTAAACTACAAGCCCAGAACACAAACAGAAACCACTAACCACCAGGGCACAAAAAGCTTTCTGAGGTCAGACAGAGGCGAAATGCAAAGCTCAGCTCTACAATTTACTGTATGAGTGACCTCTGGCGATTTACTTACGCCGTTGAGTCTCAGCTTGCTCGCATGTCACTGGGGGGAGGCAACACAGAAGTCCCCCCGGGGGCCCCGGGGCCCCGCCCCCACCCCCGGCCCTTCCCACTGCCACCCGCCAGCCCTTTGCCCGGGGTCTCCCTGCCCATGTCCAGGGAGGGCAGACCCTTGGGCGGGATACTTCTGAGGGTGTTCTCTGCTGGCCGCTGCCCTCCCCGGCGACTGTGCCTCCACGGCCCACGGTGGTGCCTTGTGGGTCACATCCCTGACCTCGGCCTTCCCCTCCTGTTCTCACTTTCTACTCTCCTCCTGGTGTCTTCTTGCGTAACTTCTGAAATAAACTGCCCGCATTCAAACCCAAGTGAAAAAAATCCCTGTTTCGAATCCCCATTTCTCAGGGGGCTGGTGACGATCCAGTAAGAGAAGGGGCGGTCCCTAGACCCACACTGGCCTGTTCCTGACCCCATGGCGGCTAATGAAAGGTCATGTACAGGTGCGAGCCACGGCTGTGGTTTGCGGGAACGTCAGCCCCGGTGGTCTCTTTCAGGGTCCTTCGCTTTCTGATGCCTATGGTGGGACACAGGATCCCCCCTGGGGGGATCGCCAGGACAACAGCACGTCTTCCGAGGAAACCGCAGTGCTGGCCCTGTCGCGTAACTAGTTTGGGCCCAATCATCTCTGTCTCCATGACCCCTACAGACCCCCTCCCCAGTCCCCAGCCTGACAATTACCCACAGAGCTCCGTGGGTTCTCCCCTTCAGTCCTGGAACACAGCCCTGGCCTGTTACTTGTGTATTTATGCTGCCTGCCCCTCTCTCTGATGAGCTGTGGTATCGTCATCTGTGTTTCAGATAAAGCTTTTCTTCCAATGGGGGCAATGCAGAGATGAACAAGGCCGGAGCTCCATTTCCCCAGGTGGCCCGGCCAGGGCTGATCGAATGCTGACACTTGGGGAGAAAGACTCATCCTCACACACGAGAGAGTCCGAGCCCCTGCAGGGACCCTGCCAGTTCCTCTGCAGAGCCCGGTCACAGAACACCCTGCCCCAGCCACCTGAGTCCCCTTCAGGGCCTGGAGGGTCCTCCAGGAGGCAGGGAAATGCTTGGGTCTAGACGGCATTTCTCAAAACCCTCTTTGGTGGACACAGAGTTTGGGAAGATCTAGGGAGGCCCACAGGAAAAGTGGACACAGGCCAGTTAAGGCTTTGTCCAAGCAAATAAATTAGGGGGAGAATTAAAATTTGAACGGCCAGCACTCAGAGAGGACACGGGCTCTGGCTCACTCAGAGCTCTGCTGAGAAAACCAGAGCACACAAGCTATAAAGCTGAAGAAAATGACAGCGTTTTCTCAATCCCTAACCCCAAATTTGATGGAGCTAAATAATGACTGACTCAGTAGTCCCCAGGGCGCCGCTGTTTGAAGATTCTGAGCAGGGAGCCTGAGACACACATTTGCCTTCTGAGATCCCAAAAGCCCCTTGAGGAGGAGCTCTTAAAACTCTGCTGAGCATGCACCCAATTCTCAGGTGCCTGACAGGGCGCATGGACCGGAGCAGAAGGAAGGTCAGACTCCCCACGTTATGAAAGCTGCATCTGGGGACTTCTCTGACCCCTGCCTCAGACATTTGTCCCAGGTGTGCCCAGGAGCTATGTCAGGAGGCTTACGTCCATCTGGGAGCTCCATGGGACTGTGGAGACCCTATGAGCCAACCTCTGGACTTTCAGGTGAGGAAACAGAGTCTCAGAAAGAGAAAGTAAGTTCCCCAAGGTTGCACAGCATCAGGCAGTGCCAGGAAACCAAGAGTTCTTCTGCATGACAGCCTGGCTGAGGCTGGGTGAACGTCAGTCTCAGAGACTTCATGCCGCCTGGAAAGCACTGGGGGCTCCGGGGCAGAGATGGGCGAGGATGGGCAGGGTCCAGAACCTCTGCCCCCTTCTCCCCCGGCTCATTGCCCAGGCAGGACCTCGGCACCAAGAGGCCCTCTGGGGACACAGTGATGCCCTCCTGTTATAGCCCGGGACACTAGGGGAAATGGAGCTGGGTGGGGGTTGCCTGGAGCACGATGTGGGTAGAGGGCGCGGGAGACTCAGGAGTGCTCACCTTCGTAGCACGGGATCAGCGTCCGGCCTTTGGCCTGGAGGTTGGACGGGATGACGTAACAGAAGCCGTGGGGCAGGATGTGGTCGGTTTCGTAGTAGATGTTCTTCCAGCGGTGCGCACAGGCCTAGAAGACAGAGAGGGCTTCAGAGCAGGAGCAGGAGGTCCCAGGAGGGAGCAAACCACACCCTGGCACACCAGGTGGTTCTGTGGGAGCAGAGGGACCGGGAAGCCATCTTCTCTCCCACCCAGCCCCACCCGGGACCAGGTGCTGCTCCGGGCATCAGCCAACTGCGTGAACAAGAACAAGCCCCTGGGAGCGGACAATAAACAAGTACAGGACAAACAAGGACTGTAGCCGGTGCTGGGCTCTGCAGGGGGAGGGAGGAGGGGCAGTTTTCATCCAGAGGTCAGGAAAGGCCGAAGGATGAGAGAGAGCCGACCCCACCAAACGTGCAAGGAAAAGAGCTCCAGGAGGAAGGACTGCCATGTGCAAAGGAGGCACGTGAGGAGAGTTCGGAGGTGCAATAAGAGGATGGTGGGGCTGGTCTGGGATGACTGGTGGGACAAAGGTGAGGTTAGAACGGACAGGAGACAAGCCACAGCATTCCTCCAGACCTTGGGGATGGCTATTATGTCAGTGGACATTGCAGAGTCTGGCACAGGGGAGTGCCGTGATCTGATTTACAATGGAAAGATCACTCAGCGGCTGTGTAGAGGCTGCGGGTGGGCAACAGTGCAGGTGCGAATCCAGGGGCGAGATGGTGCCGGCCTGGACCTGGACGGTCGACCGGATGAGGGCAGCGGAGGTAAGAGCAGACGGCTGCAGGATGCATGCTGGAGGCAGGGCGGACGGGCTGTACTCGATGTGCAGACAGCGCAAAAGGAAGGGAAAGGAACCCAGGTGAAGACTAAGACGACCACCCGACACCCACTGAGCGGCCCTCACACGACGGGTCTGCTGTGCACACCTATGCACTTATTCACAGGTCTTTACTGAGCACCTAGTGCATGCCAGGCTCTATGTTAGGCCTGAGGACACGGCTGGGACCAGCCGCACCCTTCTCTTGGGTCAGCTGGTGGGCGAGACAGGCCTGGAGCCTCAAGAGGAAACATGTTCAGAAGATGCCAAGGGAACACAAGGTGGCTCTCCTCTGCCACACCGACAGACCCGCCACTCACGATGCCCGAGTGCTCAGCCACGGGACAGCAGTGGGCCCCTATCAAACCTGAGACCCGTCAGGGTCACCTGGAAGCCTTACGGCAACACAGGCTGCTGGGCCCCACACCCAAGACCCTGGCTCGGCGGGTCTGGAGGCCCGAGAGTCTACGCTTCTCACCAGCTCCCAGTGGACCCCAAGGCTGCCGGGCTGTGGAACACACCTTGGGGAGCTCCTGTTTAAGGCTGGTTCTGGGCAAAGCAGTGGGTTGTACCCTACAAAGTTGCCCACATTTGACTGCTTTTTACCTACAGAAGCAAGTCAGCAGGCACATCAGGAATGGAAGCAAATGCTTACTGACGGTGCTTTTTTAGAAGGAAACTGAGAGCAAAGTACAGAACGTCAAAGGCACCACTGAATGGGCTTCAGCAGGGGGCACCCGTTCATGTAACCAGACCCTCAGCAAGATGCAGAATATCTCAGCAGGAAGTTCCTGCACACCCAGAAGTAGCTAGTTTCAACAATGGGCCAAGGAGAGTCTCTGAGGAGGTGACCTCTGAGCAGAGACCTCAAGAGGGTGAGGGAACAGCTGAGAGGGGCCCTAAGGAAAGGTTCAGGGCAGAGGGCCCTGAGGTAGGCAAGAGCTCAGTATATGTGAGGAGATGAGGCCAGCAGAGACAGACAGACACTCTGTTCAGCTCTGACCCACAGACGCTGGGGGCCCCCACCCCAAAAGAGACCCAGCCTCACACTCGGACGTAACTGCGCACTCCAGGTACACACACGTGTCTGCACATCTGAATTCCCACAAGGCTGATGAAGAGCCCACGTGCTTGCTCAGAGGGCGTGCACTGTTCTCAGTCCATTTCTCATGGGCATTCACTGTCACTTCTGTTACCAGTTCAGCAGGTGCCTTTTCTTAAAAATTGCACTTTAAAATAATCAGAATTTTGCCCTGGCTGGTGTGGCTCAGTGGATTGAGCACCAGACTGCAAACCAAAGGGTCAAAGGTTCAATTCCCAGTCCAGGCACATGCCTGAGTTGTGGGCCAGGTCCCCAGTAGTGGGTGCATGAAGGGCAACCACACGTTGATGTTTCTCTCCCTCTCTTTCTCTCTCCTTCCCTCTCTAAAAATGAATTTTAAAAATCTTTCAAAAATATAATCAGAGTTTTTAGCTTCTTGTTCTTCAAACACACTGCAGGCTACACATTACATTTAGATGGTCCCCATCTGACTTCTACAACCCTGGAAAGTGGGCAGAGGAGTCCTTACATTTCCCCTGTGCACACAGGCCCGAGAGGTGCAAAGTGCTTTCTTTGCCTAAGTCCCAGAACCAGTTAAGTACTGCTAACAGGATTGGAACCCAACGTCTCAGGACCTTCCTGGTCTCCCCAGAAAGCGTTTTCTACCTTAAAACTCCCACCTGAGACGCCACCCAATCTCACCAGGTGGCTGTTGTCCTGACAGCCTTCCGCACAGGACCCGAGACCCCTGAATAACCACTCTGAGGTCAGACGGAATGTGCAGGTCACCAAGCAGGGAAGAGGCTTTCTGAAGCCTATTATCCCACAGGTCACTCTACGAAACATCAGTGCCAGCCAGCCTCTCTGACCCTCATCCCTTAGCCCAAAGGCAAGGGCAGCACCCTCAGGACGACTGGTTGCCGGAGCTGGTCCACATACTGCCTCTTGCCCTGTGATGTGAACCTATGTAAAACAATCTCATCATGCCTCATATTACAAACCGTGCTCATTTCCCCACATGGTACCATTTTGTCCTCGAAGCACATTTCTCAGCTGACTGCAACTACATGGGGCAAGGAGCTATAAAAACAGATTACTAAGCTGGTCACCGCTACATTCCACTAAGTAATTGATTTTTTTTTTTAATTTTAGTTCTGACTCCATTCTCATGGTTTGCACACTTGAATCACTTATTATGATCTAATTAGCTGGTAAATCAGTTTTACTTTAGTTTATGGGTTTAAGCAAAGCCTTTATTGTATCTCTGGGTTCGAGGGGCCGTAAAAAGAGGCGGATGTTTATTGAGACTCTCATTAGAGAGGACTTTCTGCAGTTAACGTCTAGTTTATTGTCTCCTCGTGTTTTTTTTTTTAAGTGCCGTAAACTGTTTAAACAGTGATCTTAGAAAATTCCTAGAAGATATAAACACTGCCTTTCGCAGTAAGCTAAACTAAAATGAAGGCATTCTGTAAGGTCAGGCAGCAAAGGGTCAGAGGTAGCGTGCATGCGGGCAAAGTGCCTCCGAATACAAATTATAAAAAGAAAAGACTGTTTAGCCCCAATTATCATCACATATTCACACGTGTAAGTCTGACCCCGACATTCTAAAAAATTCCGAGGGATCGTCTCCAAAGCATTAATAACTCCATCAGTCTCTCCAGACGAGCGCTGCTGTGAGACAGGTAAGGGGAGGAGGGGAGCGAACAGGAAAAACAGCATTTTCTGGAAATAGCAAGACTTGATCAAATTCAGAGCCCAAATAATCATACAAAGAAGAGAAGGGGCTGGCACCACCCCAAATCTTAGAATGTGACATATTTCAAATTATAAAGATTGTTTTTCCTCCCAAAAGAGGAAAATGAACAATTTAATTCAAAGGTCTTTTTTAACAGCATGTCCTTGGAGCGGGGGTGGGTAGGGGACATGGGGCTTCTTCAGATGGCTCAGCCACAAAGGCACATAAGTCCCCACGCCCAGCTTCTTATGCATGCATTTGTCACACACAGATGGACAGAGCTTTTACCAGGCCCTCAGGTCTCCCCCGGACCACCAAGAACATGGGGAGGGGCTCACAGCACTATGACATCACAGATCCCCCCCAGAGACATTTCCCTTACCCACCTCCGAGGGAAGAGGAAGAGGTGCTGGAGGCCCAGGGAAGGGGCTTCTGGGATGCCAGGAAAGCCCTTCTGAGAATGTTCACTAAGTGAAAACCCACCCAGGTGTGCGCTTTCCTGCACATGTGTTACACAGCTCAATAAAAAGTTCACTTCAAAAAAAATCAGGAAGCAGAGCAACAGAAATCAATGCGAAAGTGTGCCCTGTGGCTTTGAAAAAAAAAACTGGACAGATGACACATGGTGGATAGATAAGGACGGCCCTGATGTTTGGAAAGGAAATGGCAAAGAGATAGAGCCGAGAACCCCGCTCCCACCCAGAAACACTCTAGACGCTCCCACTGTTTGTTGTCTTGGAGACTAATGAAAAGCAGAAACCAGACTCGAACATTCGGAGTTGCCCTCCCAGGTCCAAGAGAAGCGTCAGTGTCTGTGCCGCATGTGCTGGGTGGTGACGGAAAGAGGTGATTTCCTCCCGGGCTTTCACACTGCCGCCTGCATGCCGGGGTGTGGAGTGCGGGGCCAGAGTGTGGGAAGGGAAGGGGCTCACCTCTTGTCCCCATTCTGTGTTCCCATCCAGTATCTTTCATCCCCTTGGAAAAACTGGAAGGTACCACAACACCTGTGAGCTTCAACGGGCAGATCAAAGCCCAGGTCGACCTGCCAGCCCTGCCCAACAACCCGGGTCTTACCAGAGCAGGTAATGCCATTTTTCAATGAGACACTGGACCTCCTGTTGCAGTTTTCAAAGCTCCATCTGTTCCCTCCTTTGAAATCAGCACCAGATGTCATTTTTTAAAAGGCCACCTCACCATTCCCTCCTCCAACCTAGCCTTAGAATCCAGTACTGTGTTCCTCGGGGATAACACACATCATGCCCACACCCCCAAGTACCACCAGAGTCCTCAAGACGTGTTTGAATAAAATATACCTTCCTGTTTTTAATTTTAAGAGAAATACTTGTCTCCAAGAAACCTGTGACAGGCAGATCTGAGACATGAAAGAAAAAGCAAATGGAGAAGAGGCCCCCAAACTGTAAATAAGGATTAGGTCACCACTCCCTGTACCTTGTTGTCACTGTTTCTAAGGGTCACTTCAGAGCATCTTGCCTTAGACGTCCATCAGCCACCTGGAATCAGCTGCCAAGAAGAGATGGCAACTGATTTGGTTTCTAATGGTTTTAACATTGACACTCTGCCCCATATTAACCAAACACTTTTAGACACTACTCCATTGAGAGATCTTCTCTAAGCACTCAGAGAGAAAAGGGTAGAAGACTTGGTCTCTGTCCACTAGCGGTTTCCATGAAAAAAGACACATATACCTACAATAAATTATAAATATAAGATAACCACATAATGCTGAGTTTCTAATGACACAAAAGATGTTAAGCTTGTTCCAGACAGCACTGTTACCAATGACAGGCTTCATGTCCTCTCCAGGGAGGACAAAGCGGGGTAGGAACAGAGGGGACTTAGGACAAGTCTCATTGAGCAAGACCGTATAACGCACAAAAAGGCACAAGGACAACTCAAGAATGGAAACAATCGAATTTGACAATGGGCAAAGGAATTGAACAGACATTTCTCCAAAGAAGATACACAAATGGGCAACAAACACATGGGAAGATACTCAACATCACTAATCACTAGGGAAATGCAAATCAAAGCTCTATGAGATACCACCTCACACCCACTAGGGCAGCCAATATTAAAAAAAAAAAAAAAAGGAAAGGAAAGGAAACAAGTGTTGGCGATGTGAAGAAATTGAAACCCTTCTTTGTGCAGAATGTAAAAATGATACAACCACTGTGGGAAAGAGTATAGTGTTTCCTCAAAAAATGAAAAATGGAATTATCATTTAATCCAGCAATTCCCTTTTGGGTACAGACCCAAAACAATTGAAAAGCAGAATATTGAAGAGATATTTGCACACCTATGTTCACTGCAGCATTATTCACAATTACTAAGAGACAGAAGAAACCCAAAGATCCATCAATGGATGAGTGGATAAAGAAAATGTGGTGTGTAGACTTTTGGTCAAGATGGCTGCATAGGCAGACATGGCTCACTCTTTGCACAACCACGTCAAAATTATAACTAAAATATAGAACCACCACCACTCAGAACCATCAGAAATTTAGTTGAATGGAAGTCTGACAACTACGAAGTCAAGTTGAATAGAAGTCTGGCAACTAGAGAATTCAAGAAATCACATCCATCCAGATAGGTAGGAGGGGTGCAGATGCCGAACAGGCTGGTCTCACACCCACGTGTGGTGGATAAAAATTTGGGAGGGATATCTAGGGAGCAAGGCATCCCAGCCCCACATCAGGCCCCCAGCCCAGGGTTCCAGAGCCAGGAAGAGAAGTCCACACTTCTGTCTGCAAAAAACCAGGGGAGACTGAGTCAGTGGAAGAAATTTCTGGAGCCCCAAAGAGTTCCTCTTAAAGAATCTACACATGGACTCAATTACTCAGACTCACTCCCTCTATGTCTAGCACCAGGGTAGCAGCTTGAAAGGCACCAGTGGCACACAGGGAAAAACTGAAGTGTCTGGCATCAAGGTGAGCAGAGGCCATTGTACATTTTCTGAACCCTCAGCCCATAGAGCCAACAAACTGGTCCATATCTGAGACTCCATCAACCTGGCTAACACAGTTTGTCCCACCTTAGAGATCCCCAGAAACTCTGCCCACCCAACTTACAGGCCAACCCAACCTCCTTTTCCATATGAATGGCTGGTCTTGGCTCATGCTTCACAACTTCCTAAATCTTCTCAAACAACCAACAGCTGGCCTCAGTGAGCCCCGGTCTGGCACTAGCAGCAGCCAACTTAGATTCAAAGGTTGGCTTTGCTTGGGAATCTCTAAGCCCAGCACAAGTAGCAACCATCTCAGATTGCTTTATAGCTCAGGCAGGGTGCCCCAGGCAAAACACAGGTGGGGGCTGACCTTGTCCTGTACCACCTAGGAAACCCCAGGGCCAGCATACCCAGTGAACAGCTACAGACCACATCAAAGCACCACCACCCTGCCCCTGCACAGCTGATTCCCCACAGAGGGTGGAGAATGACAGTCAGTGGTCACAGCCAGTCCTTGTAGCTGACTGGCGTGGGTAAATCCTCCCATTGATCTGCCAACAGCAACCAAGACTCAACTACAAGAGAAGGGTATACTTAGCCCACACGAAGGGCACACCTCAAGTACCCAGCTTGGGTGATAGGGGAGGCTGTGCCCCTGGACCCTACAGGACACCCACTATATTAAGCCACACTAGAAAGACACAGAGTCAAAGAAGCTCTACCTAATACATAGAAGCAAACACAGGGAGGCTGCCAAAATAAGCAGACAAAGAAACCTGGCCCAAATAAAGAACAGATCAAAACTCCAGAAAAAGAGCCAAACAAAATGGAGATAAGCAATCCAGTAGATGCAGAGTTCAAAACACTGGTTGTAAAGATGCTCAAGAAACTCAATGACGACCTCAATAGCATAAAAAAAACCCAGTCAGAAATTAACAATACACTAATTGAAATAAAGAACCATTTACAGGGAAACAACAGTAGAGTGGATAAAGCCAAGAATCAAATCAATGATTTGATTTGGAATATAAGGAAACAAAAAAACAACAACCAGTCAGAAAAAGAAGAAAAAAGAATCCAGAAAAGTGAGGACAGTATGTATAAGCAGCCTCTCAGACAACTTCAGGAGGTCCAACATTCACATTATAGGGATACCAGAAGGAGAAAAGAAAAAGCAAGAAACTATAAATCTATTTGGAAAAAATAGTGAAAGAAAACTTTCCTAATTTGGTGAAGGAAATAGACATGCAAGTCCAGGAAGTAGAGTCCCAAATAAGCTGGACCCAAAAATGATCACACCAAGACACATCATAATTAAAATACCAAAGGTTAAAAATAAGGAGAAATCATTAAAAGCAGCAAGAGAAAGAAGTTAGTTACCTATAGGGGAGTTCCCATAAGACTGTTAGCTGATTTCTCAAAAGAAACTTTCTAGGCTAGAAGGGATTGGCAAGAAATATTCAAAGTCATGAAAAGCAGGGACCTATATAGCAAAGCTACCATTTAGAATTGAAGGTCAGATAAAGAACTTCCCAGACAAGAAAAAATGAAAGGAGTTCATCATCACCAAACCATTATTACATGAAATGTTAAAGGAACTTATTTAAGAAAAAGAAGATCAAAACTATGAACAATAAAATGGCAAGAAGTACATCTCTATTAACAATTGAATCTAAAAAAACAAACTAAGTGAAGAAGAACAGACAGAATCATGCATATGAAGAACGTTTTGATAGCTGCCAGATGGGAGGGGGTTGTGGGAAAATGGGTGAAGAATTGAAGGGATTAAGAAATATAAATAGGGAATTCTGGTCAAGATGGAGGCATAGGTGCCTCCTTGCAAAACCATAGAAAGAATTACATACTTCGCTTCCTTGCAAACCCATAGAAAGAATTACAACCAGATCTCAAAACTAGTGACACCCACAACCATCAGAAAATCGAGCTGTATGAAGTCCAACAATCAAGGATTTAAACAAGACACATTCATCTAGATGGGTAGTAGGGGCAGAGTCATGGAGATGGGCAGAGAGGCAGGGTGGCACTGCAAGGTGGTGGCAGCGGTGGCAGAATGGATGGGAGGGACACCTTGAAGGTAAGTGATCCCAGCCCCAGAAGCGACTGCACAGTCCAGAGTCCCAGCACCAGGAAGGTAGATCTCTGTTACCTCTAGCTATAAAAACAAGCAAGGGTTGGGGTGGCAGAAGAAACTGCCAGATTTTCACTGCTTAAAGGGCCAGCACAGTCTTAGAACATACACAAACCCACCCACTTAAGGATTCACCACCAGGGCGGCAGCTAGTAGGGCTTCAGTCACACACTAGAAGAGGGTAAAGTGACTGGAAATGGGGTGAGGTCTGGGCGAACCCAGAAGCCAGGTGGCAGCATTGTCCCCTCTCAGAACCCTCCCCACACAGCCACAAAGCAGTGAAGTGGATTGTCCAGCCCTGGCAATTACCTAAGGCTCCACCCCACACAATTTGTAGGTGCCTCTTCTACACAGACCAGCTACTAAGACAGGGAATCAAAGCAGCTCTACCTAATAAACAGAAGCAAACGCAGGGAGGCTGCCAAATGAAGGAAATTTTAAAAAAGGCCCAAATGGGGAAAAAAACCCACAAAACCTGAAACCCTAGAAAAAGAACTAAGTGAAATACAGACAGCCAACCTATCAGATGCAGAGTTCAAAGCACTGGTTATCAAGACATTCAGAGAATTCCTTGAGTACAGCAAAAAAATAAATAAATAAAAGAAGGAAGAAATAAAGGTCACACTAAGTGAAATAAAGAAAAATCTTCAGGGAACCAACAGTGGAGAGGATGAAGTCAAGAACCAAACCAATGATTTGGAACACAAGGAAGGAAAAAGCCTTCAATCAGAACAGCAGGAAGAAAAAAGAATTAAAAAAAAATGATAGGCTAGGAACCTCTGGGACAACTTTAAATATAACAACATCTGAATCACAGGGATGCCAGAAGGATAAGAGGAAGAGCAAGAAATTAAAAACTTATCAGAAAAAATAATGAAAGAAAACTCCCCTAATTTGGCAAAGGAAATAGACATACAATCCAGGAAGTACAGAGAGTCCCAAACAAGTTGGACCCAAACAGGACCACACCAAGACACATCATCATTAACACACCAAAGGTTAAAGATAAAGAGAAAATCTTAAAAGCAGTAAGAGAAAAGCAGAGTTAGCTACAAAGGAGTTCCCGTAAGACTGTCAGCAGATTTCTTAAAAGAAACTTTGCAGGCAAGAAGAGACTGGCAAGAAGTATCCAAAATGATGAAAAGCAGGGACCTACAACCTAGATTGCTCTGTCCAGCAAAGCTATCATTGAGAATGGAAGGGCAGATAAAGTGCTTTCCAGACAAGGTAAAGCTAAAGGAGTTCATCATCACCAAGCCCTTATTACAGGAAATGTTAAAGGGACTTCTTCAAGAAAAAGAAGATAATCAAAACTATGACCATGAAAAAGGTAACACATCCACAACTCTCAACGATGGAATATTAAAAAAAAAAAAAAAAAAAAAAAAAAAAAAAAAAAAAAAAAAAAAAAAAAAAAAAAAAAAAAAAAAAAAAAAAAAAAAAAACCTAAGCAAACAACTAGAACAGGAACAGAATCATAGATATGGAGATCATCTGAAGGGTTATCAGCGGGGAAGTGGAAGGGGGAGAAAGAGGAAATGGTGCAGGGATTAAAAAGCATAATTGGTAGGAACAAAACAGACAGGGGGGAGGTTAAGAATAGCATAGGAAATGGAGAAGCCAAAGAACGTACGTACATGATCCATGGACATGAACTGAGGGGGAGGACTGCTGGAGGGAAGTGGGGTTCCAGGTAGAGTGGGGTAAAGGGGCAAAAAATTGGGACAACTATAATATCATAATCAATAAAATACACTTTCAAAAAAAGAAGTACAAATAGGTAGTTACAGAATTGTCATGGAGATGCAAAGCACAGTATAGGAAATGGAGTAGCTGAAGAACTTATATACATGACCATGGACATGAACAATGATGGGGGACTGCCTGAGGGAGTAAGGGCTGCTGGAGAGGGGGCAAAGGGGGAAAAATCAGGACAACTGTAGTAGCATAATAAAATATAATTTAAAAATAAATAAAATCTTCAAAAACGATTTTAAAAAAGAAAGAAAATGTTGTATATATAGACAATGAAATATTATTCAGCCCTAAAAAAAAAGAAGGAAATCCTATCATATGCTACGGTATGGATGAACCTTAAGGACATTATGCTAAGTGAAATAAGCCAGTCACAAAGAGATAAAAACTGCATGATCCCATCCGTACGAGTTTTCTAAAACAGTCAAACTCTTATAAACAGCAAGAAGACTGGTAGTTGCCAGGGCCTGGGAGAGGGGAAGGGGGAGTTATCTGATAGCCACAGTTTCAGGTTTAGAAAACGAAAGAGTGCTAGAGGTCTTTCGTACAGCAATGTGTGTGTAGGTAACACGAACGTACCCTACACTTACACTGGATAAGACGGTAAGTTTTGTTTTTGACAAAAAAAAAAAAAAGTCTCAAGGAAAACAGCTGCTATTGGAGGCCCCCTCTTTCTCCAGCCCCAGCATACAGGGGCTTATTGAATGGGTGGTGCGGTCCTTGTGCAAAACATGAGAAAAACAGCTCTACATGCAATGAATTAGAACAAGATTCTCACACCACAAGTGAGCACAGATGCCCAGCTCGGCCTTCACCACTTCCTCTGCTACATCGTCCCTGTGACCCTCACTGAGGTTCATGTCCCTAGAGATGGCCCCTTCCTGTGCAGTAACACAGACCCCTCTGGAAACAAGCGCTCAGCCCCATGGAGGTCATCCTTCCATGGAGAGAGGGAGTGTTGTCACAGAAGCAACCTGTGGCTGCGGGCGCCAGGCTCTCCGGGGCGTCATGTGTTGTGCGCCATCAGACCACTGCCTCCTCTGTCCAGAATCTCAACCTCCAGCCACCCCGACATTAGATGGATCACATTCTCCCCTCCTTTCCAGAGGAAGGCCATAAGCTTTCTGGCCTTCTGGGGCCAAGCTGTCCAACCAGGGCCAGGCCACTACAGCTGGAGGAACGTAGAGGCTGGGAGAGGGTCCAGGTCAGCTTGAGACAGTGATTAAAGGACACAAAAGCAAGACAAACATGGGGGCTGGGGGCCCTCAGCAGGACCCACAGTGCTTTCCAGCAGGGAGGTCTCACGGCATGGGTGACAGCCTCCAGCTGCTGCGCCCCTCCCCTCGAGGGGCTGACAGGGGAGGATGAGTCACTTGTGCTGAGAAGACAGGCGGAATGCTCATGACTGGCCTCCCATGGAGAAGGTTAACACAAAAGTGGGCTCCCCCAGGAGGGGACAGAGACACGATTCCTAGATCCTTAAGAAGAACCTCTGTCCCCTGGGATAAAATGCATGCAAACCCGCAGCTTTACGGCGTGTGGCCCAGAGGGAGCCCTCAATAAATGGCGACTAGTATTATTTTCCCGTCTCGATCTCATGCTTTCCTAACAAAAACCATCACCCAAGAAAAGCCAGCAGCAAGAAAAGGCCTACTGTTTCCCTCAGTGGGGGGCAGGGCACAAGGGAACATTCTGGGGTGTTAGCAGCGAAAATATATGCGTATATGGATATGCAAAAATCCACCAAGCTGTTCACGTGAAGTTGTGTGTGTGTCAAGTACTTTGGTGTTACACCTCAGTGGAAAAGTGTAAGAAAAAGGAAAAAAATGGAAGAAAACACCAAAGCAATTAGAAATTCCTTTGTTGTTGTTGTTGTTAGTTTCAGTAAAGCTTTGTGCAGCGCTGAAAATATTCTGTGTGCCGTCCAATAGAGCCGCCAGCAGCCACAGACAGGCACTGACCACTCGCAATGTGGCTACGGTGCCTAAAGAACTGAGTTTTTAACTCAGATCGACTTAAACTTGAATAATGACACAGGGCTGGGGGCTACAGTATTGGACGGCACAGCTCTAGGATATCACGAGTCTCGGGGCCGAGACTCCCCAGGTGCATCTCAAAATACCTAATGGATCAGGAGACATCATATGTGTTTTGGGAGCCACATAAACGACTATTCAAAAATAACATGCATTTCATAAAACACAGTATCATACAGGAAAAAAGAGGAATGAACTACTGATACACACAACATGGATTAATCTCAATAGTATTATTTTGAGTGAAAGGAGCCTTACATGCTGTAGGATTTCATTTATGGAAAGTTCTAGAAAAAGCAAAAGTAACCCAGGGTACCACAGTTCCCAGCGGCGGTTGTCTCGGGGTGGGAGGAGTGGGCTAGAGAGGCACGTAAGAGGGTTTGTTGGAAGGATGGGAGCAGGCTGTGTCCTGGGGGGGTGGGGGGGCAGGTTACACAGGTGCGCACAATTGTCAAAACCCAAACCATAATCTGAAGATCTGTGCATTTTATGGAAATTGCACTTCAACATAAAAAGACAAGCACAAATATTTATGTAATGAACAAACTTTACAAAGTACTTTTCCCCATACTTTTTATCGATCGTGTTTCAATAGCCACATCTCTGCACCCTGGGACGGACATTATTAACGTCTGAGCAATGAAGAAAATAGAAAAGTTGGTCATTGGTGCAAACAGTAGTCCAGAGCAAGGAACCTCAGAGCCATGCCCTTGTCACCATGCCACCCAGCTTTCCTAAGAGATCAAAGTCACTCCCTTATCAGGTGCCACCCCTTCCCCGCAGCACCCCCAGAAGGACTTACCAGCACCCGGCCATCGGCCTTGGGCTGCCGGGCCAGGCTCACCCCCATCCACTCATCATCCCGGTCTTCCCGGCAGGTTTTTCCGCAGGACATTCCCCGAGTCTTCCCTGGAGGGAAAAGAGAGGGAGAAAAAGTCATGGGTTGAGGAACAATGTTCTTCTGGCTGCTTGGCAAAGGGTGGTCTACAGCCCGAGTGTTCGGAACCAGCTCCGGAGGAAACAAAGCGTGCCATCAACTCCGTCGCTATGTATGCTGTTTAATTCAGCCAATGCTTCTTTCCTAGCAATTCTTTCTTGACAAAGGCAGCCGTGCATCGGCTTAGGTCCTGAAGTGAGCTCCCTGATTTGTTCTGCACTGGCAACACACAGGCCGCCCGCCAGGCATTAGGAGGGGCGCTTGAGAATGCCACAGGCACCTCGCCTTTCTAAGGAAAATCTCGACAACAGTTCATCTAAAAATAGTAACACTTAGATGCGCTTGATGGAACTTTGGAGAAAGTGAGGAGCTGAAGTGATGCTGAAAAAGTAACTCCTACTTACTGAGTACCCACTCCAAGCCCGGCACAGTTCCGCATATTCACCTCTATTTATCCCACTCAGCCTTCTCTGGAGGGACTGCTGTGAGTAGGTGTCTTCGTCCTGCTGCTACAGGAGGAGATCGAGGACAAAGAGGCAACGGGACGCTCCCAAAAAGTCCCACTAGGAACCGGCAGAGCTGGGCTCTGAACCCAGGCAGACCGTCTGATCCCAAAGACAACATATTGTCCACGGGATCAAAGTGAGCTTTTTAATACACCCATTGATTGAATCTTTCCCTCCTGAAAATATAAAGCCTAAAATTGATTGAGTGGCCTCCCCCCTCACACATAGAGGAAAATCCTCACACCTTTCCCTAGCCTGCTGGACCCTGTGTGATCAGCACCCTCAGCCGACCTCGCCGAGCTCCCCTGCCTCCACGCTCCCCTGCTCACCACTCCAGCCACTGCGCCCTCGCTCTGCACTTCACCGTGGCACATACACTCCTCTGCTTGGCTGTTCTGCCTCCCTACCCGCCAGCTAACTACCGTGCATCTTTCCAACAGGTGTAGATCAAACAGCCACCTTCCCCCTAGTCTTCTTGCTCTCGATTATTTGTTTTCTAATGTCTCTTTTGCCCACTAATTTGTGAGGATGGCAAGATCTTTGTTTTATTCATCAGCATATTCTGGTGCTTAGTAAGTAATAGGTACTCACTGCATGATGGATGGGTAGAAGGGAGGAAAGGAGGGAGGAGGGGAATGAGGGAGGCCAGGCCACCCTGAGGAGAAAGAGGCAAGCGTGAGGGTCCAGAGTCCATGTGTACTTCAGCAGGGACATCCACCCACCTCGAGCCATGTCCAGTTCGGTGCATCTCCGGTCAGGGTTGGTGTGGATGCGGCACTTAAACACAGCCCCGGGGGACTTCACTGATGTGCTGTACTTGGAGTCTGCCTTCGGTGCGCCCACAAGGACCCTGCATGGCAAGAAGAAAGGGCATCCATCACAACCTGGTACCAGGAAAGGGGAGGCTGATGGTTCACTTCTCACCCAGCCACGGGCGGGCTGCCCGAGGCTCACTGGGAAACCTGCCCCAGCGTTATACTGCACCAAGGGGCCAGGGAGGGGCTCCGACAATGAACCTGTCAGATATTATTCTCCAGACAGACTTAAAGCTTAAGTTTGTTGGAAACACATACAGCCAACCAACAGTGCTTATCCAGAATCTATAAGGAACTCCTACAAATCGATAAGGAAAATACAGGTAACCAATATCACAATGGGCCAAAGACTTCAATAGGTACTCGATGAAAGGCCATATGTAACCAAATGGCCAGTAAACATAAGAAAAGGGGCTCAACTATCTTAGTTATCAGAGAAACACAAATGACATACCACTTCACACTGACCAGAAGGCTGAAACCAACAAGACTGGCAATGCCAAACGCTGGCAAGGACATGGAACAACACAAACCCCCACGACACAGCTGGTGGGAGTGTAACCCATCACCACCACATTGGTGACCAATTCAGCAGTTTCTAATGAAACTGAACATGTGTTCACCCCATGATCTAGTCATTCCATTTCTAGGAACACACTCAACAGAAATGCGTACACACGCCTCCCGGGCGACAAGTACAAAAATGTTCACAACTGAATATGCAACAGCCAAAAACAAAGAAAACCAGAGGTCCCCCAATGCGAGAGTGGATACGTGCATTTTGGCAAAGAAATATGATAGAATTCTATACAGCAATGAAACCAGTGAACATCACTCAGCCAGAACCACATGGATGAATCTCATTCATGAAATACTGAGCAAAAGGCGTCAGGGACAATAGCGTACTCACTGTCTGATTCCGTTGATCTGAAGTTCAAAGCAGCCAAAGTGTAACTGTGGGGTTAGAGGTCAGGATACTGGTTACCTCAGGGAAGGGTCGGGGGGTTGTGGTTAGGGAGGCAGGGCTTCCTGTGTGCTTAGCATGGTCATTTCAGCCCGAGCAGTGTCCACACAAGTTTGGGATCATTCATCAGGTTACGGTTCACATGATATGGGCACTCTCTGGTTGTATCAGGCTTAAAAAATAATGAAGAGAATAAATGAGAAATTTGGAGATGGCATTTCTCTTCTGTGGTCCTCTCTTCCTCCCCACCGCACATAAGATGCTCATTTAAGGGGACCTGGGAAAGACGTAGCAGCGGTGGAGAATTATAAACACATCCTCCCGCACAACACAAACCGGAGATGGAATCCTACAAACCGGGCAAGGAACGAAGCTCTCTGTCCTTCAGCTTGAACAGGAAATCTGCCCTGGGGAGGGGCCAACCCCAGCAGGGTCCTTCCCTACTGGGGGAACAGACAAGACATGCCAAGAAGAAAGAAAAGACACATTTGGGCACGGAGCATGGGGGGACCAGCAGAGACTTCCCCTCCAGATGTTACGAAAACGACTCTGACCTACAGCGTTACACATTGTTTCCGGAAAGCAGTCAAGTGAAGAGCTCCAGCAAGGAATACTAAACAGCACCAGGCAGGCGCAGCTTGTGCTGAGCTACGAGTCACTTGGAAAAGAACTTGCATGAGATTTTAAATAAAACCCACACTGATGTTCAACACGTAGAAATTTCTAAGCTGCTGCTTGGTGGGAACATGAGCTGCTCCGAACCTCTCACAGCCCGGAAAGGGGGTGCAAGTTCCCTCGAAAGGTATTAGGCACGTTATGAAATGGATCATCTCCACTTGCCTGGGGACAGAAAGCATTATCCATTAAGTATCTGTGGGAAAGGTACCTAGTAGAGGTTAGAATGACCCCAGACAGGCCCCCTGGGGGATGTGGAAAGTGGACCCAGACTCCCCCCCCTCAGGTTGTCCTGAAAGCCACCTTCACCTTGAGATGCTGGACACTCGCCCTTCACCCCTACCCTGGCCTCAGAATGATGCTGCTGCCCCATCAACACTCTGGAGGTGTAACAGAAGTCGGAGACCCTGAGACCGGCCTTCCGAAGAGGCTGGTGGATGTCACAAAGGACACCCCTGCTACTAAGACTCAGATGCATGTTACCAGGTTCATGGGAAGGCAAGTGGGTTCCATCTTAATTGCCACAGCCCCAGCCCCTCAACACCCAGAAGGTGAAGGATCCCTGAGGATCCAAGGAGCCAGGGAGACCCACCCCTTCCTGGGGTTTTCTTGGGGATCAGTCTTGCAGATTCTGTATTTGATTCTGCAAGAAATCAAGTCACACCCCACTGGGGTGTGGAGGAGCCGAGACCCCAACAGCAAGGGCACCCAAGCTGCCCCTCAGGAACATCCCGGGGAGTCGGCCCTGCAGCCTCACCACAGTGGGGCAAAGCTGCACTGGACCCCACGGCCTTTAGGAATCACCCCAAGCACTTTCCCCAACAGACCACACCACCTCCATTTCCCACACAAGGGCAGCTGGCCGGCCCTCGGCTGCTCTAACTCAAATGCAAGATGACACAACACGAGAAACTCCAGTGAGAAGAAAGCCACATTTAGGGATCAATTCCCCCACCCCACCCCACCCTTGCTTCTGGGGCTGAGCTTTAGAGCCACCAGGGCAAGCCAAGGGCTGCTCCCTCTAAGGCCAGCTATGTTTTCACAGGTGAGAAGAATTAGCAATTGGACAGATTTAACTGGCTAAAACACCCACGTCTTTCCACGTGTCGGCCTGTCAGACCCGGGCAACCTACAATGCCTCCTCCACTCAAACACCCCGGTGGGACGAGGCTGGGCCCAAAAATTCCCACCAACTCCAAATTTGCATTAGCACAGTGAATAAATTCCACTGGCAATTCATTTTGTAGGCAGGACAAAAGTTAAACGGAGGGCAGAGTTAATCTTACACAACAGCTGGCCGTGTGTTTCTCCCTCACGCCTCCCAAAACGGTGCTGGAACCCTGGACATTTCAGATGGTGCTTTCGCTCCACGTTTACCGACCCGGAGTCACAGGTCACCCAAGTGAGAAGGGACCCTGGAGAGGCTGGATCTTGGGCTCTGCTTCTCTCAGCCTCAAGCAGAGACTGAGAAGGACAAGATCTACACGAACTCTAACGTGGAGAAAGGACCAGCTGAGTTCTTTTCACCTTCCAAGCCCAGGATACTCAACGGCTCTAACAATGGCTGAGGGAGCAGTGATAATGACCCTCTGCTTCAAACCATAATCAGCTGGGCAGATGAGGAAGCTTTTCCCATGCCCTGTGTGATGGGAAATGAAGCAAGAGATCCGGGCAGGGCGGGTGAAGGCGGCGGCATACGCACGGGCACGTGTGCGCACAGCTCGCAGGCGTGGCACGGCGGAGGATGAGCTTGTATCTCTGTGTTTACAGAACACTGTGGCTTCTTCCTCCGCTGCCTGGCGCTGCTCTTTACCTAGGCCGCCGGCCAGCAAGTCTGCGGCTGCAGGCCAGCCGATGAGCTTGTCTTTTCTGAAGTTAGTTCAGCTGGCTCTTCGCCAGGCTGATCCCAAGAGATAGAGAGAGCACAATGGCCCAGGGTCCGAGACAAGCCACTGAAAAGATGCCATCTGCTTTTTCTCATTATTCTTAGTCATGAAGAGACATCCCAGACACTTCCAACATCCCCCACACTCTCCCCTGGTCCTCCTGACAAGACAATCAGACGCTTCTTTCCTCTGTGCGGTTACCCTATAAAAGAGCCTGCGTGTCCCCCACCCCCACCAGACCCCCCACAGTAAGTCATCAGGCTGATTCCAACTTCTGCTCCCTACTGCAAATGTGGTCCTCAGCCCAGCAGCGTGGAGAACATGTGGGAGCCTGGCGGAATGCAGAGTCTCAGGCCAAACCCCCAGCCCACTAAAGCAGCACCTGCATTTTAACAAGCTCTCTAGGTGACATACAATCTAAGAGGTGCTATGTCACCAGACACACAGGTGACAAATAACCACGTGCCTTTGGAGCTGGTAGGAACAGATGACCCTTGAGAAGCGAGGCTTTTCTCCCATGACGGCCCCAGTTAGAGATGCACTCCAACTTCACAGACATGTTAGAGCCCTCTCGTTAACTCAGAATTCTAGGTTTCTAATTACCAGGGCAGCCAGCACAGATCCAGCACTTGGGATGTGCAAGTGTTGGGCCAGGCTCCTGATGGCGGAAATCACACTGAATCTTCACAGCAACCCTGTGGGGTGCACTAACACTCTCCCCATCTTACAGAGGGAGAAGCAGGTGGCCAGAGAAGGTCCCGGGACGTGCCCGAGCCCACAAAGCCTGGTAAGATGCCGAGATGCAGCACGCACCCCGACAGTGGCCTGCAGTGCCCACTCCCCAATTCTGCCCGTCCCACACCAGCCAGGAGAAGGAAAGGGAACCACCAGGTATCAAGTGCCCCCAGTGGTGCCAGCTGCTCACACATGTGGCCTGCCTGAAAAAGCCCAGGTAAGGCTCCGTGGGTGGCTCCCAGGTTAGAACTCGGATGTGGAAGCCCCTTCGTGCCAAAGGACAGACTGGGCTTTGCAACATAAAGGTGGCTGCCTCTTCCCCATCGGGCTGAACTTCCATCACCTTCTTGCTTTTCTAAAACACACTGCTGGTGTGGTGTTGCCCAGAGACTCACCCCTTATAATGAGTGGTTCATGCACCTAATTAAACCCGTGGGCCCATCAATGCATCTGCCAGTGCCAGTTATGCTCACAGGTCGTCCAATTTCTTGCTCACAGCAATCCTGTCAGGCAGCCTCTGGTGTGCATTTTCCTCAGAGATGGCGGGTTACTTGGCTGATAAGTGGCAGAGCTGGATTTGAGCCCGGGGGGTCGGTGTCGAAGGGCATGGCCTTTCCAGTCCCCCCCGCCCCCGACTCCCTCCTACTGCGGCAGCTGAGATGCCCTCCATTTTTCCAACACAGCCACTTCTGTGGCCGGCCTGCGTGTGGTCCAGCTGGCTGCAGAGGCTCAGCCCAGCCACCCGCCCTGCTTGGAACCTACCCCTCACATCCTGAGGGCAAACTGCAGGTCAGTCCCCTGGGGAGCAGGTGGCAGAGAGGGGTTGGGCCACAGCCGCCCTCTGGGGAAGGCTTCGAGTGGACAGCATCTCAGAGGCTCCCTCCCTCCCCACAGATGCCATGGCTGTGTTTCTGTGGGCGAAACCACAGCCAGATCCAGGGCAGCAACTGGGGATTCAAAACCTTAAATCCATTAGGTTTGCTTTCATGCATTTGATCCCAAAGCCAAAGCTTCCCCAGGGGCCCACGTGGCAGTTACAGGAGTGGAATTCAATCACTGTGTGTTCACCACACCGCACGGAAACCCCAGGAATCACTCCACGACCCTCAATTGACCAAAAGTAGCCAAGACTTGAGCAAAGGAGAGCCACCTCTGACCAAGCCAAACTGGTCACTTCCAGAGGGAGGAGAGGCCGCAGGGCAATGCTTGCTGACCGGAGGTGTGGAGCCTGAAAAACCGTGGAGACAACTCTCTCCACCTGTTGGGAGACTGTGACTCCAGGTGCTAAAGTGAGTGTTTTAAACTAGTGCCACCTGAATTCTAAGCTTCAAGGGCAAGTTATTCAAGGTGGTGAAGTGTAAAAAGCACAGGGGTAACACAGGCTTCAAATCCTGCCTCCACCATGATAAGCTGTGTGACTTCAGACAAGTTTCTTAACCACCCTGAGGCTCCATTTTCTTCCTCTGTAAAACAGAAGAAAAATGTACCTCATAAGGGTTCTTGTACGGTGTAAGCAAGATAAAGTCTGTAAAGCACCGAGCATGGCACTAGGTACAAAGTGGGTACTCAAAGAAGTATTAGAAGGCTGGGCAGTGGGCCAAAAAGGTTGGCACCCAACTCGTGCCAGCTCTGCTACTTGGCAGCACCCCAGGAGCTCACAGATCCTTAGAACCTCAGTCCCTTTGCTGGCGTATTGGGCAGAAATTTATCCAGACCGTCCGCTGAGGTTGCAGAAATCCAGGAACGGCTAAGGCACTTCCACCACTGGTAGATTGCAAAGGCAGCCGCAATTCTTCCCCCTTCCTGTGTCCATGCCCTTTTCAGTGTGACGTCACAGCTCCTTCCGTCAAGACATGGGGTCTGTCTCCCCTCCTCTTGAATCTGGGCTGGCCCTGTCCCTTGCACTGGCCAACAGAATGTGACAGAAGGAACAGCCTAGGCTTCAAGAGACCAATCATACTCTGACTGCTCCCCTGGCACCCTGCCCAGCCAGCACATGCACAAGCCCAGGCCGCTGGAGGAGGAGAACACATAGGGAGCACCATGAGCCAGGCCAGCTGCAGCCATCCTAGACCAACCAGCCAGCCAGCCAGCCAGCCAACTGACCGACCAGCCCACCCACCAGCCCAGAAACCGACGGCAGATGCATACACAGAGAGCCCAGCTGAGCACGTAAGAACCACCCAGCAGAACCCAGTCTAAACCGCCAACCACAGAATCATGAGCCAATAAACAGTGACTGGTTTAGGCCACTGAGTGTTAGGGGAGTGTTAGGGCGGTTTGTTCTACAGCAGTACTGCAGTGACAGAAAATAGCTGTGTCATCGAGTGGGGGCATGCCACCCCCGAAGAGAACTGGACTGTGGTACCTCAGTGCTCCCCAGCCCAACCCAACTGTCCAACTCTGCGGCTCACAACTGTGGCTACTGCTCCTCCAACTCCCTGATGGCCTTTCCTTCCCGCAAAGGAATCTCCCAGCCAACCAGGACCGCCAGGTCCAAGGGCCCTGATTTGAGAAAGGTGGGGTGGGCTGGTAGAAACAGCCCTGAAGCATCTGCCAGCTCCTGTCCAGCTGTGTGACCCTGGGCCAAGTCCCCAGGCACTCCCTTATCTCTAAAACAAAGCCACTAACAAATGCAGGGTCCCCCTCCCAGGGCACAGAGAGGCACGAAAGGAAGTGGCAAAGTGTTTGGGCAAGGGGCCCTGCACCTAGGAGGGCCGGACGTCTGAGAACGGAGTGGAATATTTCATGTGCCAAGGCCAAGAGCAGAAGGAAGTGGAGCCCGGGCTCATCTCCCAGAAGCCGCATCAGGGCTACATTCTCATCCCCCTTAGGAACCGGAGACCTTGGACAGGGACTCAACGGGCTGGGGGAGGGGGTAGAAGCATGGCTGACCCTGAGAACAGCCAGAGAAGCATTAAGTCAAACTCACCTGTACTCTCCAATTCTGAGTAACCTTGAACTTGGCGTCTGCACCTCCCTCTGCAGCAGCATCCGGGTGACTGTGAGCCTAGCACCTCTGGTGCGTAGGAAGTACTTGTAAAAGGCTGGCAATAGTTATTTTTATTCTGGGAACCCTAGGCTGGAGTAAATAAAGGGAAGGAAAGGGGTGTGATCCACCCCAGGAAAAGCTGACTCCACAAATGAAACAGGGGGTGTGCCATGTCCAACTGGGAAAGAGCAGAGGCACAAGCGGGGTCCCACCTTACAGTGGCCCAGCCCCGTGGCTGCCCCATCAGAGAATAAGGGGCCTCAGAACTGGGCCGCAGCCCCAGCCAGGGGCTGGGGTCCTGGGAGATGCCCCGAGGGGAGGCAGCTGGAGAAGGAAAGGTGGCAGAAGGACTGACATTGTCCTCCCCCACCTGAGAACACCATGTCAACAATTAAAATCCAAGCATCGGAGCAGGCTGCAGACTTCTGGGAGAGCTGAACAGAAGCCTCGAGGTCTTCCTGTTGGTTTCTGATCATTTTCTTCTCCAAGGAAAACACATCAATAATTTAACATTTACCTTTCTTTCCTTTTTTTGCAAAAATGCTCACCACCACCCCACCTTGGAACTGTAGACTGACCTCCTAGACTTATCTGGAGCCTGGGCTGGGAGCCAGGGCTCCCCGTAACAGAATAGCCCCCGATGTCTCTGAGAGATGGGAAAGGCACACAAAAGGCTAGGATTTACAGTCCCACGGGTCTCCGATTAACGCAGCCATCTCAGATCCTCTCCAGAAGCAGGCAGGATGTAAATGACACACCGAAAAGCACATGTATGCAGACCCTGACCAAAAGTTCAGAGACCACACATAAGGAAGAGTGTATTTCACGTGAGACCATCTCATTCACTTCTGTATTGAGTATTGACACTCAGACTTTGATAAAGGAATAACTGAATCAACAGAGGAACAAAAGGCACACTCTTAGCATCTAAAGTCAGGATGAAGAAGGCCACAGGCCCGGAAGTCAGATAAGAGCAACAACACAAGTAGCCACTAGCATTTATCGAGGGTTTGCCACGCGCTACAGGTTGTGGTCCAGGCTTCCCAGACATCACTTCATTTACCTCCCCAACAGCATGATGAGGGAGGATTTTTTTTTTAAGATTTTAGTTTTAGAGAGGGGGAAGGCAGGGAGAGAGAGAGGGAGAGAAACATCGATGTGAGAGAGAAACATCGATCTGTTGCCTCCCATACTCACCCCAACCAAAGACCAAACCCGCAACCCAGGCACATGCCCTGACGGGGAATCAAACTGGTGACCTTTCACTTTGCAGGACGATGCTCAACCCACTGAGCCCCTCCAGGCAGAGCAAGGGGGCATTCTCATTATCATTATTTTGTAGAGAAGGAAACGAGACTCAAACAGCTAGAGGAACTTGCCGAGACCACCCAGCTCCTGCATGGGGGCGCCGTCAGAGCTGACACTGGAGTCCACCCTTGTGAAAGCCCCCCCCCCATTATGGCACAGAGACCACAGGTTTGGTTGTTGCTGGGGATCAAGCCCCAGCAAAGGCAGAGCCAGGAAGAGCCCGACTCCCAAGTCTGGAACATCCACTGTCTAGGACCATCCTGGGGCAGAAGAGGTGCCAGGCACCTCTGCCACCCCACCTTCTGGTGTGTCCTTCATGTGGCCAACTCTGCTCTGGGGTGTGTGTGTCGCAGTGTGTTACCACCAGACGGGCAGGGCAGGGTGGAAGAGGCCGCTTGGGCTGAGAAAGACGAGACCAGTTCCATGCTCTTTCATGTTCAAATTTCAGGGGACATCCTTGCTCCCACATTGCTGGCCACTGGTGCAGAAAATCTGACTGCATGTGAGCTTCTTCAGTAATGTTACAGATCCAGGGGTGAATCCGAAAGACTGGCCATCATGGTACCTTCCCCCTCCACTCTCCAACCAGAGCTTCTTAAATTAGCAGTGGGAGCCAGGAAGACTCCACAGAGCCGCTGGAGGGATGGTAACAAAAGCAGCCCAGAGAGGTTAGGATGGATACATGGAATATTCCAGAATCTCCCACCTTTCCTAGAACATGTACGTCTGAACAGCAGACAGGCCTGGTGTGAGAGCAGGCCCTACAAACGTCCCTGGCAGAATCACTAGATCCCCATGTGCTCAACGACCATCAGGTGACTCTGGAAAGCAGGACCCCATACCCGCACCTGAGCCAGTGGGCCAGAAAGAGCACCCCCAAAGTGTCACAAGGAAGCCACCACCACTGTAATGTCAAAAACGTATCCAGCAGGGCCGGCAGGACAGAACCTCACGAGACAGAAGCTTGAGTGCCTTGTAGCCCCAAACTCAGGCTCCTAACTTCTTGGGGGGCAACATCACAGGGCCCAGCTCCACCACTCCCTTGCCATGTTACTTGAGCCTCAGTTTTCCCCTTTGTGAATGGGGCTACCACGACAGCCCACTGCAACAACCGTGGGAACATTAAATGAGCTAGTACACATAAAGCACGTAAGGAGAGCAGTCCTTGAGGTGTGCTAAGTGCTCCATAAGTGTACTGCTTTGCCAGTGTGGCCACTGCTGTGAATTTAAACTCACAACAGACATCCTTTCTGTTCTCCCAAAACACAGACACTGGGGACCAAGTAAACCTGTGGTTTCAAAGACTAGATTTCTTTTCCCCAAACTTGGATTCACTTTTGCTTTCTAAGGCTCCTCTGACAAAAAGGAAGGTCATGATAAAACACTTTATTCTGCTTTGGTGAGTTGCCAAATCCACTCTGCTTAAGGCCGGTTCCCAGGGCACCTGGGATGCGGTCTAGTCAAGAGTTCATCCAACCAACTGCTCGGTGGCTCAAGGTTAAGGCGGAGTGCTCTTCCTCTTCCATCCCTCACCTGCCACCTCCCTGAGATCCACTGGTAGCGAGAATACTCAGGAGTCGGCTTCGGAGCCAATTCTAACGGCCCAGTGCCCCAGTGCTCCCCCTGCCGATGCAGTGGGATGAGCCAAGGCAGAGTGGGCCCCAGTCACAGACACACACCCGTGAGGGGCTCCGGGGTGGCCATGGAGGCGTGTCCCTTCATGGCACCCCACTGCTAGGGGGCAGTCGACCTTCAGTCTCCAACTGCAGCCCCTCAGCGTGGCCGCAGCGGTCAAGCTGAGGCCACTCCTTCCAGGCTCCTGCTGACTGTGTGGGGGAAGGGGTGTAGGGGAGGGAGTCCCTGTTGAGTTGGCTGAGACTTCAACCAGATCTGCATCGAAGTCTGAGGCTCTCCCTGCTCACAGGCCTCCCCCGCCCCCTCCCTTTACCAATACTCCTCTTGCACCCCTGGCTCCGTCCTAGCGTCTGCATGAGCCCCAGGCAACCATGTGCTGACCGCTGAGGCTGGGTGGGCCTTGGCCACCACCCAGAACCCTGTAAGCCTCAGTTCCCTGACAGGCAACTGGAACCACACACCGGGCTGTCCCAAAGAGCCGATTAAAGACTGTTGTGCCCGTGAAAGCATTTAATCTCTTGTAAACAGATGCCCAGCAAAGACCATCAGATGGCATCACTCGTTTCGATGGCTTACAGTTTGCAGCTCCCTTGAAAGCAAGTGGTTTCTGAGGACACCATGGCTGCTTTTAATTAACATGAAAACATGTTCCCTGGACAAATCGCAACAGGAGTCATCAGAAGGAGACTCTTTCTGACCAGCAGCAGGTCACCAGGGAATCAGAGCTGGCTGGAGCCAGGCCCTTCACACCCTCACACTCAGGGCTGTTAGTGACCGGCTGAAAGCAGCCTGTCTTCTTGCCCTGGAAGCTTCTCCCTGGGCCACACAGCCGCCTCTGCCCCAGCCAGACTTCAGCACCAGCTCAGGAAACAGCACCCTCCCCAGTTTTGGGATTTTGGGGAAACTCCTGTGTCACCCCAAGAGATGCTTTCTGGGTCCCCTTAGAACTGGGGCTTCGTAGACGTACCATCCCCTTCCTGAGCAGGCTCCGCAGGGCCAGTAAGAACCAGGAACAGGATCTGAAAAGGATGCTTCCAGAAAATCCAGATGGGGAGGCGGAGCCACACCCATGCCTGAGAGCTGGCGCAGGACGGACTTCCCCCACAGTGGTCACGGGAAGGCAGCTGCCACGCTGATTCTAGGTATCTCCTCACCAGAACAGGGGCAGCAAGGCCCATGGCCCTGGGCTCCCCACACTGAAATGTTCTCTCTTCACAGGGGGCTCCCCTCTTCCCCTGAACCGCCCATGCCTGCCTGAGGACAGCCCTCTCCCCATCAGAGCCCGCACCCTGCATCTCGCCTGAGGTGCCAGACCAGAGTCCCACAGTCTTCTCCCACTGCAGACGGGAGTGGAGTCTTCATTCCCGAGTCCCTGCCCCTTAGCACAGCGCAGGCACGCCCACGTCCGAGGACTGGAAAAAGAATTCAGTCGCTTTGGCTGGCCACTCCTAGTTTTTAGTCAGAGTCAAGCACCTTGGTTTCAGTTTTAATACTCAAATCTGCCAAGGATTTGACTTTCTTTTTCTTATAATGCCTTCTGATCTTTGCCGAGCGCTTGAAGACTTAAATCCTGCTCTGAACCAGCACTATCCAGTAGAACTTTCTGTGGTGAGATCATGTTCTCTCTGTGTGCGATCCAAAACGGCAGCCACGAGCTGCATGTGGGCTACCGAGCACTCAAAACGTGGCCAGTGCGAATGAAGCGCTGAGTTCTTCATTGTCTTTGGTTGTGATTAACTTTACTCTAAACAGTAACACACCTGGCTACCGGCAACACACTGGCAGGACAGCAGAGATGTCCAGCTTGCTCTTTTCATGACCCACCTAGTGCACAGAGAGGATGCGATGTTCTCCTCGGTCCGAACTGCCTCCTGCTGCACACTGAACGATGATGCCCTGCCACCCTTAACAAAGCAGACAGCCCCACGTCTCCCATCTCCAAGCACTTGCCCTGTGCCTGAGCAAACAGGCAGTCTTGCTGTGTCTCAGCAAATGGGTGGGAAGCAGGTCACCAGAACGGAAGCCAGGGCACCCAACCAACTCCAGGGTGTCCGGGGCAGAGAAGAGCAGAGGGGTGTCAAAGAAACCCCCTCTGGGGGCTGGACGCCAGCCGGGCAGCCTTTGTTTGTATGGCAGGGTGTCAGGGCTTGTGTGCCCTGCAGCTGCAGACCCGTCCACATCCAGGGGAGGGCATAGCAATCAGGTCTGTCCACCTTCCCTGGCACCTACTGCTGCTGTTCAAAGATGGCAAGATGATGGGGGGCTGGGGGTGGGCAGGGGGATACACGGGAGGGAGCTGTCCCTGTGCAGGCAGACGCTCTCTGGGTGACGCTGCGAAGGAGGAAACGAAGCCGCCTGTACGGCTGTATCTGAACTGAAACAGCGACATCTGTAACTCTGCCCACCTGGTCATGGGGACACCCCCACTGCCTAGAGTGCAGCAGCCGAGGGGCCGCTCAGGCCAACCACGTGGAGCGAGGAGGGGCCTGCGGCTCTGGTCTCAACAAACTCTGAGCGCAGAAGCTGGATCGCCCCGGGGCTCGGAGAAAGCCAGGTCACACCCCTTCTTTTACAGAGATTTAGGCCCTCCTGATCAGTGACAGGTTTCAAAGAACTGACGGGAATTCACAGTATGCGATCGAAGCAGCAGGGCTGGTTCTGGCAGAACACACACATGTGCCTCACAATGTGCGCCTAGAACCTGCACCTCCTCGAGCTTTCGCCTCTGCGCCTGCGCTGCCAGCTGGAGCTGACCCTGGTGCGGGAGCCCTGCCCCTGCCCCTCCAGCACGGTCCCCTCCCTCCCTCCCTCCCTCGCCCTACACCCGGCAAGTCACTTCACCTGTAAAACGGTGTTGAATTAGCAGGAACAAACTCATTCAACTACTAATACTGAATCGAAAAGCTAATGAACGACTTCCTCTCAAGAAGGAAGACACTGAATACAAGGCTTAACATTTCTGCCTTCTTTATTTTTCCTTTTCATGCGTGTCACCAACCTCTCTCACCCCTTCTGACTATCTGTGACCTGCGTAAGTCCCCTCCTCCAGGCTGCCAGGCTCTGCGGTGGCCCTTTGGTAAATTCCTCCAAATCTCCAGGGATCCTGTGAGTTAATTCATCTCTCTAGAGTACACACTCTCGCTTCTCTGGCACTTTGGAAATGCACAGAAAATGACTTAAAACCTCCCTTCCTCTCTGACCCAGCGATTCTAAGTCCAGGAATTCATTAGGAGGAAATAATGGAGGATGCCGCCAAGCTTCAGTTACAAGGTAAAAGGAGGAGATGCTGGAGATTTCTGCTTCCAAGGCCACAGCCCACCAAGGCGGGACAGCAGAGTCAGCAGAGAGGCCATTCGAGGTGCAAGATGAGGAGTACGTGGGGGAAGGGAGAGGAGAGAAAAGGGGCAAGGAGGGAAATACTTGGAACAAGAGGACAGAAATCAAGGAGATGAGCCAAACTAAGATAAAATTAAGTCAGGGCAGGGTGGGGAGGGGAGGGAAAAAGTTGCTTCAAAAGGTTTCCGTAGAGGTCAGGGACAAGCACTCCAGTATAAAGAGCGGCGCACGCAGTGTTGGAAGCAAAGAGGGCACCTTTGCGGCCCGCAGCCTGGCTGTGGACGGGTTCGTGCTGACCCCTGAAACATCTGGCCCACACCTCCACGGGCACCAAGTCCACGACGCACCAGCGTTACCGCCCAGTCCCACCTCCTCTCTGCCACCTACCCGGTGCCCACCTGAGAGCTGGGCTGTCTTTCCCTGCACGTGTCTGCACTTGTCCAATGTCCTCATCGTCCCCTTCTCAAAACAAAGCAGGCTCCACTCTCTCCCCGTGTTGGAGCTCAGCTCTCAGGTTCTCCCAACTGGAGGGAGCTTACACCTGAGGCCTGCCCAAATCCAGGCGAGAGGGTCTTAACCAAGCTGTGTAAGGAGCTTAAAGAGCTCAGAGCGCACAAGCCCGCACAGCTGCGGGTCCCACACACTGCCCCGGGGCCCCCAGTGCAGAGAAGCCCTCCTATTTTTGACAGCTACCTCCACATGCCTCGGGTAAAGATCACACAGTCCAGGAGTCCAGCACGGTACCCTGTGGTGTGCTCTCCAACCACTTCTGCCCAGGCTGCATCCTCTACCACCTCCCAGTCCCCCAGTGGACTCTGAGTGTGGAGGAGGCATTCAGCCTGTTGGCAAGTGCAAGGAAAGACAGCCTGGCCTTAAACTCAGCCTCTGGGGTAGATGGCAGGGAGCGAGGTGGGAAACCAGACAGGAACTAGACGAGGTTCTCCTGGAGGCAGCTCTGTAAACAGCACAAAGGTTAATGGGCTGGCTGGTCACAGAGCCCCCACTTTTCCAGGAACTTGTGAGCACTGGATCTGCAAAGCCGCTCTTGTCCACCAGCCTCTGTCCAAACCCAGAGCAGCGGCTCTCTGGCAGCACAACACGCTGAGAGCGCAGACATCACTGACCTTGTCCTCCCAGCCTGCAACCCCAAAGGATGCTCACACCGGTGACCATACAATAAATAGTCCCCTGGACCCCCACGGGGCCAGGACCTTCAATAAGGGAACTATCCACGGGCCTAACTCTTTGATGAAGAGGTGACTGAGTGGCTGTTTGTTCCCACTTGTGCAGGGAAAAGGGTCAAGGAGGGACCAACCTCTCCTCTGTGCTTCTCCTCTGGGGCTGCACCCTCAAGCTCTGCATCCCTGAGCGGATGGTGCTTCACCAGGCAGAGTTCCCCACCCCTTGGGGCCCTCAGGGGGCAACTGGACTGTTGACCTCTAAAGACTACATCCCTCTAAGACTTCTGGTGCTTGGGTCTAGGTCAGATGACCCGTATGAAATGAGGCCCAGACTATGAGAGAAATCACGCACCAGCCCCCTGTCCTTGTCGCTGGGGCTCCTGGACCATCCCCCTTTCCTGCATCCCAGACCCTCTCAGCTCACTTCTGCAGCAGACCTTGTAAGGGAGGAAAGGGGCCTCTGTGCTCACATACGTCCCTGGGGTACCAGACCCTCAGGCCTCTGGGGACCCCACATGCCCCGAAACCTCCCACCAAAGCTGCACACACAGCCTATTCTCACATCCCGGGGTCGCTCTGCTTCCTGTGCGCAGTGGAGCGGGACAGGTTTGAAGCCAGGGAGAGGTGCGTGGGGTGTCGCTAGGAGTTCCCTGAAACTGTGGAATCTGCATCTCCAGTGCACTGTCTCCCCGGCCCCGCGGGGCGTTCGGGATGCAAGCCGGGCCAGCGGCGGGCGGAGGAGCTAAGTTACTGTGCGTTGGAAAGAGTTAAGCGGAGTCTGGCTGGGAGGCCGAGGGCCGTCCTCCCCGCACACTCCAGGCTAGGACCCCGAGGAAGCTCCCGGCCCAGCCCCCTCCAACTCCGGGCGCCGCCCGGGACGTCTGGAGGACCCGGGACCCGCGCCCTCCCTCCCTCCTTCCCCGCCTTTCCTCCGCGACCGCGCTGCGCACAGCGGAGACATTTAAATCGCCCCCTCGGGACGGCGGCGTGGAAAAGGCCGGAAAGGCGGCGGCCCGCCGGGGAACTGAGGCCGGCGCGGCGGCCGGGCAGGGGTCGGGGAGCCTCTAGGACACTCACCAGCGCGTGTTGTCGTGGAAGTGCTCCAGCACCGCGTAGCCGAAGAAGGAACCGGCGGGACCCTGGAAGCGCACGGGGCGCTGCGGGTCCAGGTTGTAGGCGCCCGCGGGGGTCCCCGCGGCCACCAGCGCCAGGAGCAGCGCGCGGAGCCCCCCGGCGCCCCTCCGCGTCGCCGGGCCGCCCATCCCCAGCCGGCCGCCGCCCTCCCTGTGCCCCGCGAGCAGGGCGCGGAGCGCGCCGGCAGCGGGGCGGCGGGGTCCGCCGACGGCCGGGAGGCTCTCGGGGGTGGGAGCTGTGCGCTCCGACGCAAGCGTGCTGCGGTGCCGGGCCGGGGACCGAAGGCCCAGCGGGCGCGGGAGGCGAGCACAGGAGCGGCCCAGAGCGGGCGGCGTCCTCCGTCCGGCCGGCCGAGAAGTCTGAGCGCTCGCTGCGAGCGGGGCCGGGGCCGGGCGGCTCTGGACTGAAGAGAGGCGCGCCCGCGAGGTGGGCGGCCGGGGCAGCGAGACGGCGCGGCAGCGCCCCCTGCGGGCCGCGAGCCCGCCACGCACCTCCCGGCCGGAGATAGCCTGGACCGCCGCCAGGCGCCTCTGGCTGCCCTACCTCCTCCCCACCGCCCCTAGGGCGCTCGGGTCCGGAGGCGACTTTAATCCCCCCCGCAGCTGTGCATTCTGCCCGCCCGCCCTCCTGGGTCTCTGTTGGTGTCTCCCCTTCCCTCTCACTCTCACCCCAAGGCCGAAGGGAGCCAGGGAAAGGACTGAGCTCTGCCCATCTGCTGCCCCTTTCCCCAGCTGTGAGATAACCTGTAAGAAGCAAGCACTCAATAAATGGCAGCTGTTGGTAATAACAACAGTATCCACGTGGGAAGGAGCAGAGTAGCCCCCACACCGGGTGTTACACTCACCTGCTCTCCGACACTACTGATCCCTAACTGGCGCCACGCCAGCCAGCGGCAGCTTCACCTGGGAACTTGCTAGAAACGCAGATGAGTAGGTCCCGCTCCAAACCTGCTGAATCAGAAGCTTTGTGGGTTCGGGCCCCGAAGTGGGTGGGGGTGTTAGATTTCAACAAGTTCTTAAAAGGTAAAGTAGTTGGGAAAAGGTTAGGACCCACTGATCTAAAACACACATTTCAGTCTCCATAAACTAAATCCTAGAAGTGATATCAGCTGAAAATTGTAGCCCTCGTCTTTGATTTGACCAAACAGAAGCTCCCGAATCCGGCTATAAATCAGATCCTCAAGCAATCATTGAAAAATACAGATTTACAAGCTCCCCTCTGGGTCAGAGTCTGTAACGGAGAGGGAGGCCCAGGAATCTGTTTGTTAGGCAAGTATCAGGAGACTTCCTGAGTAGCGGGATCTGGGAGGCGCTGTCCTCCGGGAGAGGTTCCGAGCTCTGCCTCGTGCTCCGGCTCATGGCACACCGTGCTGTGGCGGGGAAAGCTCAGGATTTGGGCTCCCACGGAAAGGATTTCATTCCCACGTCTTGGGAAGTCCAGGAAACAGTGATGCTAACAAACAAATAAACCCATTGATGGGTTTCTTGGGGCAGCATTTTCTAAGTGTAAAACTCTCAACATTGGTTAGTCATTCGTGTCATCGGACCTCAAGCGTGAGCTCCGTTCCCCAGGTGCCAGAATAAGCTTTCCCACAGAGACTTGACCTGAAGTGTGTGTCTCCAGAATGACCAGCTGGGGGCACGCAGTAGTTCCAACCTGACTGTACAGGATGCAGAGTCGCTTCCCGGTGGTGTGCCTTTTCCAAAAAAAAAAAAAATGAACCTCTTGTCCGGTTTTCTGACTGATAGGACAGCCCACTGCTCTTTCTCCCTTTATTCTCTCACTTCAAGAACCAGCCTGAAGGTTTTCCGCTCCCTCGGGTGGTTGCACATTGAACAATAATTAGCCACATCAGCTCACACCCATCGTTTGCCTTGTCTAGAATCCACCGTCAGTTTCCCTACAGCAAACCTGACTTCCTTGGCGAGGGTGGGGGCAGGGGGGTGCAGATGATGGTTGAGAGCATCCTTGGCATAATGATGCGAAAGAAATAACAGTTTTGCCCTCACTCCCTCCCCACCCACTGCACAGAGGAATACTAAGTGAGCAAATGTCCCGCAGAAACAGTGTTGCTTTTTCATAAGCCCTGAAAAAGCCTTTAAGATTAATTGATCTATTTTTCCCCTTCCTTCCTCAACCAACTTTTTTTTTTCGTATAAGCTCTTAAATTTTTGTCTGCCTCTCCTTATTTCCTAACTGCTTACCCACCAGGTCAAAACTAGGTACATTTCTAAGGTTCTTAATACAAGCTGATTGTCTCAGTAATCTTTATGTTTAGGATATCATCTTTCATTTCCGAAACCCCAGATTATAACAGAAAATAACACACAATTCTTCCAGTTTAGACATTAGTCCCGGCTGGTGTGACTCAGTGGGTTCAGTGCCAGCCTGCTGAACCAATGTAGTCAGGGGTTCAATTCCCAGTCCGGGCATATGCCTGGGTTGCAGGCAGGTCCCCAGTAGAGCACACGAGAGAGGCAACCACACATTGATGTTTCTCTCCCTGTCTCTCTCCCTCCCTTCCCCTCTCTAAAAATAAACAAATAACCTCTCTTTAAAAAGAAAAAAGCTAGTAGCATGAGCGTTTTCAGGCCTGTCTTGAGCCATACCTTTGCCTAAAATACTTTTTCCCGGAGTGTGCTCCCCCTGGTCTCCAACAGAAAATGCTGATCCCTCCCTGATGGAGCTCCCCCAGGGTCACTCTCTAACATCTCCCTCGGCTCCACCTCGTGCACGCTCCCCTTCCTAGGCTCTGCCCAGTTGAGCTCGGCAGGGCAGGGCGGCAGGGCACTGAGCAGAGGCCTTGACCTTAGCAGTGACTATGGGCACCTGGTGTCCAGAGAGAGCTGTTGGGAGTACAGACAGTGAGCAAGGCAGGTGCCACTGTGAGCTGATCGGCCACCAGCTGCCAAGCAGGAGCATTCCCTGTGTGTGCAACACGGCACCGAGCCCCTCACAAATCATTGTGCATCATTTCAACCACGCAATGGTCCCCCGAGGCCACAGTCAAGTCTCACAGGCCAAGACTTGATCTCAATTCAAGTCTACATTACAGATCCACAGTCTTTATCCAAAACTCTTGAGGCTGGATGTGTTGCTGAATTCAAATTTTTGTCAGAATTTGCAAGATAATAGAGCCTCATTGCTATATATTATATACCCAGCACATAAAATAAACTTAAAAATCAGTAGCAAAGTGTGTGAATATTCACACTTGTGATCAGCAGAACAATGCCTGCCCCCAAAGATGCCTGTGTCCCCGTCCCCAGGATGCGTGAATATCTTACTTCACAAAAGGGATTTTGCACCCTGACCGGTGTGGCTCAGTTGGTTGGGCATCATTCTGCAAAGCAAAAGGGTGTATATTCAATTCCAGGTCAGGACACAAGCCTGGGTTGCAGGTTCCGTCCCCAGCTGGGGAGAGAAGGAGAGGCAACCTATCGATGTTTCTATCACATCAATGTTTCTCTCCCTCTTTTTCTCCCTCCCTTCCCTTCTCTAAAAATAAATAAAATCTTTTTTTTTTAAAAAAAGGAGGGTGGGACTCCGCAGATGTGATTAAGTTCAGGATCTGGAGATCGGGGAGAGGACCCTGAAATATGCAGGTGAATGCGATGGAATCACAAGTGTCCTTACAAGAGACAAAAGAGAGAGCCCAGGAAGAGGCGCCAGCAGCAGCAGGGGCAGAACCACGTGAGCACCAAGCAGGCAGGGAGGCAGCGCTATGGCCTGGGAGAGTCGGCAAGGGAAAGGATTCTCCAGAGAGAACGCAGAGGCTCCATGAGGAACTCAGTCTCGTTGACCCATTTTACACTCCCAACCACCGAAACTGTAAGACAGTAAATCTGAGTCATGTTCAGCCACTAGTTTTGTGGCAATTTGTTACCAGAGCAACGAGACATTAATACAACACTGTAGGAGTATATCAGTTTGGGTAAAGTTTTTAGAACTCTTTCCACTTTAGAATTATGAATCTCCCCTCCCACTCCCATCCTCACTTCCTTTGTTGTTGTTGTTTTTTAAGATTTTATTTATTTATTTTTAGACAGAGGGGAAGCGATAGAGAAAGAGAGGGAGAGGAACATCAATGTGTGGTTGCCTCTCACACCCCACCACTGGGGACCTGGCCTGCAACCCAGGCATGCGCCCTGACGGGGAATCGAACCAGTGACCCTCCGGTTCACAGGACGGCTCTCAATCCACTGATCCACACCAGCAGTGCCCATCCTCACTTTCTACATGAGAAGAATAAGGGACAGAGAAGTTATGCAAAGTATAGATATTAATAATAATATACTTGTGTGTTCTCTGTAATAATTAAATAAGATAAAGCATATATGCAGCACAACACAGTGCATGGTATGTAGGAAATATTTTGTGAATATTAACTATTTCTCATTCATTCTGTAGACTATACACTGAGAAATGTCTTCAGTTTCATTTTCCAGTTCGCTAATTCTCTCTCCAGTTGTGTGTCATCTCTTGGGATACCACGTCTTTGAATTTGTAGTTTTCATTATTTACATGTTTTCATCTAAAAAAATTCTAGGTGGCTCTTCTTTTAAAAAACTGCCGTGTCCATTTTCATAGAGTCTCACTCCTGAATCGTATTTCCAACATCTCCCTCGATGTCTGTAAGTAAATGACACCTGTTTATTTTACGTCCCGTCTCCAGTGACTCCGAGGTCCCCAGTCTGTACGTTCACTCTTGCCGTTTGTGGCCTCTGCTCACTGTCTCTCAACGGTGGCTTGTTCCCTGTGTGTTATGTAATCTTTGGCTGTGAGTTCGTGTTTCTTGGAAATTTATCTTTGTTTAGAATACGTTTCTCGACAAATGATTTGTGTTTACGACTGCCAATTGCCTGGGGCGCTGCTGTCTCACTGCTTCTTTCACCTAAATTTCTGGCTCGGATCTTTTTCTGCTCACATGTAGCACAGCACAGATTTACGGTTCAGTGTTTCCATGTTCTCAGGGGATGGCTTTTCCTTTTTTTTTTTTTTAATTCCACTAACAACCAAGGAGGCCAAGACAAGAAAGACTTCTTCCAATGTCTCTCTGTTGGGAAGGTGTTACCCTGCTTCACCCCCTAAAGAGGTCCAGCTTCATTCGACGCCCCCAACCTGACTACACCCAGGCCTGAGCCCCAGGCTCTGCCTGGTGTCCCCTGCATGGGAGCCAGCCCCCTAACTCCAGACGTGCCCGAGGTGAGTACTGACGTCAGCACTCACTTTTTCTCCTAGATTAGTTTTTCTTTTTATTTTTCCTGGCCTCTGAGCATTGACTTTATTTATTGCCAGCTTAAAAATCCATTATTCATTTTGATATTTTATTCAACCACTTGAGGTGTTTAGAACCAGGAAAGATTCCCAGATAGCTGGTCATTTATTTTACCATGTTGACAGAAAGAAAACCTCACTAATTTTTAAGTCACCAAACAACCTAATCATGTTGGGCAAGCTTTATTCTTCTAGGAGGTTTGATGTTATTGCAAACCCTTAAAGAAGAGCCAACGTAAGTGTGGGGCCCTGGAAGGGCAGTCTGGTGTAAGAATAGCCCTTGGACATCTAGTCAAGAGCCTTTGGAATGAAAGGGCTTCCCAGGCATCCCCACCCCTCATTGCCTGGGATCAGCTATGCAGGACATTTACAGGTAGACCAAGGGTTTGACAGTTAAGTCCTTTATCTGTTCGTTTGTTTATTTATTTACATTCTCACATGTATTTGATTTATTCCCTGGTTTAAGCTTTTTCAAGCAATGAAAAAGAAGTCTCCCTTCCCCTCCTTTTCTCCAGTTCCGCTATTCCCCGAGACAACCACCACAGCTGTTTCTCAGCATGCTTCCAGAAATATTTCGCACGTGTTCAGGTAGAGGGCTTCTTTATACACACGTTAGAACACCCCGCATATCACCCAGCCCCCAACTCCCCTCCCATCTGGCAGCCTTCAGTCTCTTCTCTTATCTCCGGATGTTTCTATTGTGTTTATTCGTTTATTTTGCTCTTTAGATTCCACACATAAGTGAAATCATATGGTATTTGTCTCTGCCGGACCTGTTTCAGTCGGCATGATACTGCTGGGTCCATCCATGCTGCTGCAAAGGGTGGGACTTCGTTCTTTTTGTGGCCCAGCGACATCCCATTACACATACGCCCACCTCTTCCTTATCCAGTCGTCTATACAACGGGCCCTCAGGCTGTAGTATACAAAGTTGTAATGAGCAGGGTGGTGCATATATTTTCCCAATTAGTGTTTTGGGTTTCTTTGGATAAATATCCACAGGTGGAATTGCTGGGTCATATGATAGTTCTATTTTTTTTAATTTTTTGAGGAATTTCCATATGGTTTTCCATAGTGGCTGCGCCAATTTGCAATCCTGAGACCTCTTTCTTAATATACTTCAATCTGTGTATTCTTACTTTCTTAGTAAGTTAACAGTTTGTCCAGGTGATTGAATTCAACCAGAAAACCTCTGTATAAGTAAATTATTTTATCAAAATATATTGTGCATCGTATATCATGCCTACTGGTGAATATAGAAATGCCTCTTTACACATGCATAGCTGGAAAATTGCATTTAAATTCTGTGTAAATTTAATCATGGTTTATTTCTAAATTACTTCCGGTTCTGAAGAGGCTTTAACTACACCGCACTGGTTGGTAGTCAACTGGAACTGGATCCTCACACTTCAGTCACTTCCTCTTCCCCGGTCCACCTCTTCTCTGCACAAGCAGCCTGAGTCTCCAAGTGTCAAAAATCCAGTTCTGCTTAAGGTCCTGTCCTCCCTGGCAGTCACCTGTGAGGAATTTATCGTAAGAAAATCATGGGATATGAGACTTTTAAACGTTGGCATAACAACCTTTGTGGCAGTTTTGTAATAGTAGCAATCGGAAATCACTTAACCACCAGACGCCTGTAGGAAAGACAGTGGCTTGTACCGCATGGGCAGCCACGGAGCACGGGCCAGCGCAGACATCACAGAAAGGGGACAGTGTGCACACACACACGAGATGGCTGTATCTGTTCTAGTAATTGCTACCACCGTCGTCCACTACGTAGCAGTCTTTTCACTACTATCCCGATGCAGTTCCGTAAGTCTTCAGCAGTCTCACTTCTCAGTAAGACTTTATCTTGTTCACCTACAACGTCAGACTCATTTGTTTCAAAGCTTTCCTCTTATTCCCAGCTCAGGAGCCCTAAGGAAGGAGCTGAGGGAGCATGTGCTGGGGGCCGCTGCTCCCTCACACACATCCCCTTCCCCATGCCTACCCCGGTGTTGGGGTACAGAGAGCAAGCTGGGGGACACTGGGTTTTGCCTCCCCCTTTTCAGTTGGCCATCTCCACTCATGCAGCTCATCTGCAGACTCTGTCTGCAGGCTGGACAGACAGACGGGGGTCCCCAGAGATGCTGCTGCTGCAGGACTCCACCCCCAGCAGGCCCTCAGGCACTGGTAATTCCTCGGAAGACTTGGCCACATCCCTCTGTTGTCACTGGTGGCCTCGCCCCACATTTCTCTGATGTAAGCACCCCCTCTCCCTACGGAACAATGGTCTCCCATGAGCACCCCCACCCACATTCCATTTACCCTCTGCCACCCCAACCTGGGTCCAGCAAAATCGTAGAGACAACCGTAATTCTTAGGGAATGGAGCCTCAGAGGGGGACAGCCATTGCCCTTCTACAATGGCCCTACCCCTTCCCCAGTTCATTCCTGTTCTTTCCCTACCACCACCTTTACCTCTGAGCTGGTTGTTTAGCATAACCAGGGAACAATTTTTCTGCTTCCTTCTTACAGTCACCGAGAAAATTGATGACTAATTATAATGAGAGTCCCTTTCGTAGATTCAAGGGGGAAGAATCCCACAGTCCTCCCCAAGGAGCAGTGAGAGGAGAAGATAGACTGCCTTCATAGACACCACACTGCCCCTACCATGACTTCCTTGTGGTTCCAGTCCCCCCACAAAGCCAGTGCATCCTCTCCAGCTCCTGAGGCACAAGGCATCTCATGATGTTAACAACTAGATCCTCCTGGAGTCAGCCCTAAAGACCCAACAACCTGGTTCTTAACAATGCACAATCATGCAGCCTGGTAAAAATGATCGTGTACAATTCTACGTACTGACAAGGAAAGATAACCACAGTATATCAAGGTGAGAAACTCCTGTTCCTTAACAACGTGCCGGGTATGATCTGAAATATGCACATGTTCATGCATCTAAGTGTATCCATGCACATCAAAGGAGGAAGTTTACTGCAAATATTAGTAACAGTTGTGGTTGAGATTATGGGCTCTTCTTCCCAATAGATCCATCCATCCATCCATCCATCCATCCATCCATCCATCCTTTTGTACATTCTGAATTGTCTATAGACAGCCAGCAGGGGATGTTGAAGATGCTACATCCCTTAAGGCCAAAGTACTCATCAGAGTGAAGGCCAGTTAGAAACTAGGATGTGGATCAAGAACAGCGCACACAGCCTTGGGTTGAAACATCATCCCAAGCACCAAAAGGTGGCAGGTTCAGTTCCCAGTCACGGTGCACACCTAGATTGTATGTTTGATCCCCATCAGGGTGCATGCAGGAGACAACTGATCTCTCTCTCTCTCTCTCTCTCTCTCTCTCTCTCTCCTTCTCCCCTCTCTTTTTTCTCTCTCCCCTCTCTGTCAAATTAATAAGTATATCCTCAGGTGATGACTTAAAAAAAAGCAGTGCACACAAAGCTGTCTGCACAATCTCCCCGCACCCCACTCCCAAGGGAAACAGAAACAGGACCTTCCTGCAACAAGGGAAGAAAGTGGAGCCAAAGGCAGCCAACGTTATCCATCTACTGGCAAGTCCCCGCCCACAGCCCTGTCTTCGGAGGGGCCGACACCCACTCCCTGCGAAGGGGCCCTGCCAGCAGAGGTAAGGAGGAGACCAGCCAACACGGGGAAGAAAGTGGTCCACAGCCAGACGGCAGCTAACGGCATTTTCAAAGGCGGGAGAGAAGAAGAAGGGCCAAGAGCGTTCGCACACCAGACGATCATTCTCTCAACGTGAGATACTCGGCTACAGGCACTTCTTGGTGTCAGCTCTTCAGAAGTTCCCTGACCTTGTTTTTTACGTAAGACAAACTACATTTCCACATGGTTTCGAAACCCAGAAAGTTCAGGCGAAGGGCAAATACTATCACCAAACCTTCAACTATAATAGCAGGCAGAGATTTAAGCAAATACTTTCCCAGTTAAGTATTTCATAAACTGTAAGTCCAACTACTATTACTAGGTGCAACATTTCCAACCTGCTTTCATGCTCAAAAACAGTGTCCCCCCCTACCCGCCAAGATCCAGATTTAGTGAAATTGCTTTAAGTAATGACCATGATGTTAGAATAGACCTGTACACCACGATACCAAGTTTTAAAACCACTTCTTACCTCCATGTAAATACTGACACTAGTACGCCACGCGTTGAAGTGCAGACACGTCTAAATGGGTGATGAATGAGGGATCTGGTGCTTATGGTCCCCGTGTCAGGCTGTCAATTGGCTGAGCTTGCTCGGGCAGCTGTGACCACACCACAAACAGGCTCACACAGCAGACATGAATTTCCTCACAGTTCTGGAGGTGAGACATCCAAGATCAAGGTGCCAGCAGGGTTGGTGTCTGGCGAGAGCCCCTCCTTGGGAAGCAGACAGTCGCTTCCTTGCTGTGCACCCAGGTGGCCTCTTCCTCGTGTGCCCGCATATGGAGAGCCTACCGGGTCGAGGGTGGCTCTTCTTATAAAGGACACATTATCGCAGATCAGAGCCCCACTCTTGTGACCTTGCTGAACCGTAATAACTTCCTTACTGAAAATACAGCCGCACAGCCACTGCTGGGGTGGCTTAGGTGGTGGGAGCATCATCCCACACATGAAAAGGTCACGGGTTTGATTCCCGGTCAGGGCTCATGCCTAGGTTATGGGTTCAATCCCCAGTTGGGGCACGTATGGGATCAATGTTTCTCTCTCTCTCTCTCTCTCCTTCCCTTCCCCTCTAAAATCAATGAACATATATTTTTTAAAGTTTTTAAATACAGCCACACTGGCAATAGGACTTCAACATATGAATTTGTGGGGACACATAAATTAAGTCCAGGCATGTGACCTTGAGAAGTCATTTAAGCTCCCCAAGCCTCAGTTTCCTTATTTGTAAGGAGAACCTCGTGGCCAGGGAGTGGTCTCGAGAATTAAATGAGATGCAGCGTGTCTGGCACACGGGAAGCAACTGATAAATGTTAGCAATGGAACACCTTTGCGATTGTGCTATTTATTCTGCTCTTTTTAAAATAGCAATTTTTATTTGGGATGAAAAACAAGAAAATTCATAACACTGCCCTGAAGGCAGCTTCATTTTTAAGGAGACCCTCTCAGAACCTTCTTTGGCTTAACTGTTCGAGGCCTTACCACGCCATGTGCTGCAGGTGCCCCTTTGGGAAACACAAATTAAAACCACAAGGAAATTTGACTCCACCACACACCTGTTGAGACAGCAAAAACCAAAAGGCCCGGTGGTTCTGCGCACTGGTGGGGAGGAACTGGAGCACCCACACACTGCTGGTGGGAAGGAAAATGGTGCAACCACTTTAGAAAACATTGTAACAGTTTCTATAAAGTTAAACATATCCCTGCCATGTGAGTTAGCCGTTCCCCCTGTAAGTATTTACCTAAGAAAAAAGAAAGCTTATGCCATATAAAAACTTGACTGAATGTTCATAGCAACTTTATTTGTAATAGCCCCCAAACTGGAAACAACCTAAATGCCCATCTATCAGAGAACAGATAAACACATTCTGGCACATTCCCACAAGGGAATATTACTCGGGGATATAAAACAACAAACATGCAAGAAGATGAATAAATCTCAAAGTTATTATGCTGAGTAAAAGAACATGGGCCAAAAAAAAAGAGCACATGTGATTTCATTTCTATAAAACTCCTGAAAATGTAACTAATCTATAGTGACAGAAAGCATAAGAAAACCCCTTCCAGTTTTCCAACATTATTATGGATCAAAAACACATTTCGCCTCATTTGTGGAGGGAGAGTCAGACATAGTGTCAGCGGGTGTCTGAGACGGGGGTGAGAGGGGTGGGGCAGGGCGGGGAACTCCAAAGGGTCAGGGGAAAACTTTTGGGAGTGATGGATATGTGCACTAACCTGACGGTGGGGATGGTTTCCAGGCATAGACGTATATCAAAACTTATCCAGTTGCCTGGTTTAAATATATACAGTTTATTGCGTATCGATGATACCTCAGTAAAGCTGTTATTATGTTCATACACATCAGCATCTCTCAAATTGATTTGACCATGACTCTTTTCCCCTGCTCGTGTGTCGCCCCTGTTTGCAGAAGCGTGGCATAGGCAATGAGTCAGACCTAGAACTGGCCCACTGTCGCGCTGGCCGTGTGCCCTTCAGGGAGTGACCGACACTTGCACAGCCTCAGCTTTCCTACCTGTAAAATGGAGCTGCGGTCAGGACTAACGCGATGAACGGCCGCCACAGAGCAGGTCCTTAAAATCTGCAGTCGGCTCCCCACCCACGAAATCAAAGCAGCCATATTTGCTGGCTCCCCCGTTGCACTCACTTCATTTTGAACTAAAGAAACCAGCACGCAGTCACCCCGAGCCCGAGGGTCCCGGGAAAGGACGTGAGGATACTGCACCCCCCCTCCCCAGGCACATCTGCTCCGCATTAGCTGCTCTTCCTCTGTTTGTTATTCCTGGTGTTAAATCTCCTCCAGTTCTTGTGTGAAAAGTTCGGACACACAATAACCTCTTTATCACGTTTTCAAAATCAGTGCCTGTTCTGGAAAGTTTACACCTTTTTCTTGTTGCCATTGTTTTCGTGTGGACTCAGATTTCTGGAAAAGGGGCTTGCAGGACTTTACTGGAAACATTTACATGTCCGCTGGATGCAGACAAACAGCACCAGGGGGTGAAAGGGAGAGGTAAGAGGAACGCGGACCGTGTCCTGGGCTCTGCGTCACTCACCGAGGCTCCGGATGGTGGTTGGGGGCCTGGGCTGGCCGGCCCCTCCCTCGGCTTCTCCTCTTTGGGGGTAAAAATTAAATAATCCCGAAAAGATAAACAGAAACATGGCCAAGTTAGGATATAGAATACAAACTGTGCATAACTCTATGAAAATGTCATAATAACAATATTGGTTACCATTCATCGAGTATTTATTTTTTGTATGCTATTTGATTTAAACCTCACAGCAAACCTGTGGGTTAAATATAAAAGTCAGAGAGGACTCTTTAAGTCACAAGTGACAGAAAATTTCCCACAAACTGATTCAGAGTAGTTAAGAATTTTTATTGGGTGTGTTCATTAAAATCCAGATTCATCAATAGTTCTGGCTTCAAGTGAGACTTGATCTCACAGTTCCAAAGGATGTCTCCAAAGACTCAGATTTCCTCCTGCTCCTTTCTGCCTTTTTATTGGCTTTCTCTTGGGCTTCCTGAAGTTGGCTCAGAAGCTGCAGGCTTTCTCGTGGTAGCAGAATGGCTGTAGCTGTTCCAGCCCTCACATCTGTGTATCACATCACTCAAGAGAAAGAGAGAGCATGCTCTGGAATTCACTCTCTCTCATTGGTCCCAAGTGAGTTCTGTGTCTGCCCCTGAACAAATCACTGTGGTGGGGGGACGGGAGAAGAAGAGGTGTTGATTGGATTAAACCTTTGGGATGTGGGAGTGGCCCATACCCAGGAACAAGTGGTTGGATCACTCCCAGCCAAAGCTCTAGGGTGGGAAATTGAGAGAGGTGGTTTCTCAAGGGTAAATAGAGAGAAAGTGTTGATCAGAAAACGGAAAATGGATGCAGGGAACACACTCAGCAAGTGTGCATTCTAATATTCGTTTACTTATTCATTTATTACAAAAATTTGTCAAAGACAGTTTAGGTACTGGGCTACATCAGGGCATAAAAATTAAAATCCCTATGGCAGATGCTGTGGCTGCCCCTGTCGCATGGCCCCCTGACCCACCTGCAGCTGGAGGGGCAGCTTCCATTCGGGGGACTAGTGTAACCTTCTGCTTCTCTACCTGGCGACTTTTTCTGGCACTTTGGAAGCTTGCTCAGCCCACACACCCGGCCGCCTATGTGTGTCTGCTTGTGCTGGATGCTTAATACCCGGGGCAACCTGCAGCCAGTAAGGACCAGGAAGAGTTGGGGACAAATAGGACAAACTCCTCTTTTTCTATCTCTAGATATTTCCGAGCCTGGTTTGACAAGACTTCTCAGAGGATCTCCAAAGGGCTGAACTCCAGCTGTCCACAGCAGTAACATGCTGAGTGATGTGTCTTTGACTGATTTTACTCCCTTCCTTTCTCTTCTCCCTAACCCTCTCTGGTGCTCCCCAGGATTGCCTCTCAATGAACAAATGGCTCCACAGCCCCTTTCTCAGGATCTGCCTCCCACAGAACTCAGTCAGACCATCCCTGACTTCACGGGCCTACAGTTGATGGCAGAGGGAGACCGACAATAAACACAATCAATCAGCAAACCCTGTAATGTTAGATGGAGACAGACGTTATGGAAAAGTAGAAAGTGAGGAAGGGGCTGGAATGTCAGGGTGGGCGTGTTGTTTTATACAGGGGGTCTGGGGAGGCCTTGAGGAAAAAGTGATGTGTGACTCCGGACCTGAAGAAGGTGTATCAGTCAGGTCAAGCTGCATGAGGCTTAGTTCACAGGTAACCCCCAGGTCACCATGGCATAGAGGCTCATTTTCCGCTGAAACTAGTGCCCCCTGCAGGTCAGGAGGGAACCTGGCAGGGCACATCTTCATGTAGTAGCCGGCAGAGGAAACGTTGCTGGTTGTCATGGAAGACAGAAAAAGAGTTCCAGAAGATCTCCCACCATCAAGTAAAATTTCCGCCCTGAACTCTTTAATTTCACTCATAACTTGTGTCCAGAACAAGTCACGAGGCTCCACAAATGATAGAAGATGAGAGAAATACAATCACCACGTGTCTGGGAGGGAGAGAGCTGGAAGTTGTGGAGAACAGACCTAATAATACCACAGTCCTCCTTTCTGATCACCAAATAGTCGGGGAAAATATGCTCGCCCTTTCCCCAAGGGGAAAAAAGTCAGCCATTGCATCAGACTCAAGTCCATCAGGGATGATTTGTCTCTGCATCAGGTTTGATAGGGTTACTCTTGACCGAGAGAGCTATAAACTGAAAAGACAAGTTGTCAGAACCCAGCGTGCAACACATAATGTCCAGCTTTCAACAAAAATTACAAGGCATACTAAAACGCATAATACACAACCTGAAGACACATGGCTAAGCATCAGAACCAGGCTCAGATATGGCAGGGATGTTAGAATGATCAAACCAGGGCTTTAAAATAACTATAATTAATATGCTAAGGGCTCTAATGGAAAAGTAGACAATTACAGATGGGTAATGTAAGCAGAGCTAGAAATTCTAAGAAAAGCAAATGCCAGAGATAAAAAAAATACTGTAACAGAAATGAAGAATTCCTGTAATGGGTCCCTTTAGTAGACTGGACGTGGCAGAGGAAAGACTCCCTGGCTTAGAGGGTGTAGCAATACAAACTTTCAAAACTGAAAAAACAAAGAGAAAAATGACTGAGGAAATGGAACAGAATATCCAAGAACTATGGGACAACTATAAAAGGTATAATATGCATATCATGGGGATGCCAAAAATAGAAGAGAAAGAGAAACAGAAATATTTAAAGCATCAGTACCTTAAAATTTCCCCAGATTAATTCCCCAGACATCAAAGCTCCATGAACATTAGAATACTAAGCAGGATAAATGCAAAAGCACTACTAGAGAAAATCGAAGATAAAAAAAAATAGATGAATCCACTATCATAGCTGGAGACATCCACGCCCCTCTATCAGAAATGGACAGATCCAGCAGGCAGGAAACCATAGTTGAACTGCACAGCCCCAAGAGGCCAACTCCAAAAGGGTGAAAGAAGAGAAACAGAGCAGACCCTGCTCTAGCAATTTTGAAATTCTAAGCAGCTACTGCAAGGCCTCCCCAGCCTGGAGGTACAGAATGTTCCATGACCAGCTCCAGTTCTGCTCCCCAAATACTGCTTTTTGACCCCTCAGCCCCATGGCCTGGGAGATTCTTCCTTCTCCATTGTCCTTCTGGGTCCTATCTAAAGTGCACATTGAGAACACCCCTCCTGCACTGCAGCACAAACCCTGAGCAGCTCCTCGGATTCTCTCCTCCAACCACAGCTCCAGGAGCCCACCCAGAAGATACCTTCCGAAGTACACAACGACATGTACACAAGGTCACTCATCGCAGCTTTATTTTAATAGCAAAGGGCTGCAAACAACTCCAGTGTTCATCACTAGGAGTCTGGTTGCATAAATTACATTCGTAGTGAAATTTATTTTGATTAAATTTATTGGGGTGACATTGGTTAATAAAATTATATAGGTTTCAGGTGTACAGTGCTAAATACGTTATCTGTATATTGTATTGTATGTTTGTCAACCCAAGTCAAGTCTCTTTCATCACCATTTATCCCCCTTTTACCCCCTCTACCTGCCCCTACTCCCCTTTCCCTCTGGTAATCACCATACTCTTGTCTATGACTTGTTTGTTTTCTTCTCTGCATAATCCCTTCCCCTTCTTCACCCAACCCCCAAGTCCCCTCCCCTCTGACAGCTGTCAGTCTGTTCTCTGTATCCATGAGTCGGTTTCTATTTTATTTGTTAGTTTATTTTGTTCATTAGATTCTACATATAAGTGAAATCATAAGGTGTTTGTCTTTCTCTGACTGGCTTATTTCACTTAGCACCATACAATGAAATTCTTACGTAGCTGTGATAAAAATGAGAAAGTCTCTGTGAACTAGAGTGATCTCCAGAACATATTGAATGAAGAAGAAAGATAAAAAGCAATGCATATAGTATGCCAACTTTGTGTAAGAAAAAGGGGGAAATACATATATTTTTGAAAAGAAACATTGAAAAATGCAGTAGAGAGTCTATGGAAGGATGGACACTTCTCTAAGGATGTCTTTTAATATCATTTTGACTTTGAGCTACATAAATACTCTACATATTAAAAAATACAGTTAAATCAAAGAGGAAGACATGCAACCCCAAAACTGAAGGATTCAATGACGTAGCATGCAAGAAAGAGGAATTCGAGCAAGGAACTGGAAAGATGACAGCACCTTTAACTGACATGGGGGCAACAATGGGAGAAAAACGTTTGGGGGACAATCAGGGTTCAGCTCTGGACGTGCCAAGTTCAAGGTGCCAATGACACATCCAAGAGGAGATGTTGGGTGAGTCTGGGGGCCAGGGAAGAGGTTGGGCTGCAGATAAAAGTATGAGCGCCATTGGCATGTAGCTGGTGTTAAAGCCATGAGATTGGATGAGCTCACTGAGGGGACATAGATAAAAAAGAGGAGTGCCCTGTTGTGCACCAAAAGGTTGCAGGTTCGGTTCCCGACCAGGGCATGTACCTTGGTTACAGCTTTGATCCCTGGTCGGGGTGCATGTGGGAGGCAACTGATCTATATTTCTCTCTCACATCAGACTCGCTGTTTCTTTCTCTCTTCCTTCCTCTCTCTCTTAAAATCAAAACCTATCCTTCAGTGAGGATTGAAAAAAAGGAAAGAGGAAAGGTGTGGAGGCTGAACCTTAGGACCTAAGTAGTCAGTGATCCGGGAAACAAGGCCGCACCAGCCAGTGAGGGGGGAAGAGAAGGTGGCAGGCCTGGACCCCAGCGGGGAAGGTGTTTCAGAGGAGAAAGTGACCCCCTGTGCACGTCAGGCAGAGCCCTAGAGCAACCACTGGCCTTAGCAACTGACCTGGCCCAGAGCACTCTCCAAGGAGATGTCCCAACCAGAGATGTTTTAGGGGGGATGGAAGCAAATGTATTGGGGGTGGTGCACAGTTGTCTCTTTGTAAGTTCTCTAAAGAGGAGGTGAGCAACGGAGTAACAGGTGGAGGGGGGTGGGAGTCCCGAGAGCATGCTGGTTTAAGGTAGGAACACAGAGCACGCTTGTGTGCTGACAGTAATGGCCCAGAAGAGAGGGGAAAGCTGGGAACGGCAAGGGAGAAGGATTTTTAAATAATTTTTAAGATGAGGGAAATGATGCTTAGGGAGCAGTTAGTCGAGGCCGGAACAGTGACTTTCCAAGGTCACCCGGCAGGAGGTGACCCACACCTCCAACCCCAACGTGTTCTGTAGGAAACACAGCAGGGTGCTGGCTCTGCCCGTAAATGGCCACAGACCTGGGAGCGGCTTCTCCTCCAGCCGCCAAGGAGACAGGTTGCCTCAGAGGGACAATGAAAGCGAAACCGCCTCCATTAATCAGGGCAGGGGATTAGATATGAATGGCTAAAGCCTTGCCAACAACTCCAGCCCTGACAGCTGACCGGGGAAATCAGGAGCCCCTTAAGCACAAACATGCCTTTGAGAGCTTCCACGAAGCCTATCTGAAAGGTTGGTCACATAGCTCACATACCCAGCGGTCAAACCCAAGGTCAGAGGACAGAGGAACACTCAGACCGACCGCTGCCAAAACCGGAGCAGCAGACTAAGGACCTTTAAAAACCAGAAAATGTGCTATCCTTGCATGAAAACCCCTCCCTCCCTTTCTTTCTTTCTTTCTTTCTTTCTTTCTTTCTTTCTTTCTTTCTTTCTTTCTTTCTTTCTTTCTTTCTTTCTTTCTTTCTTTCTGTCTCTCTCCCTCCCTCTTTCTCTCTAAGATGGTATTCATTTATTTTTAGAGAGAGGGGAAGGGAGGGAGAAAAACATTGATCAGCTGCCTCTCGCACACTCCCCAACCAAGCTGAACTCACCACCCAGGCATGTGCCCTGACCAGGAATCGAACTGGCCACCTTTCCCTTTGTAGAATGTCGCCAAACCAACTGGGCAACACCGGTCAGGGTGCGCCTCTCCCTGTTCTTGCTCTCAGGTATGGGATGTGTCCTCTGGCCCACTTCAGCAAACAGAGTTTGTTTGACCACAGACATGGGCCTGATTTCCCTAAGGTGAGGAACAAGAGAGGGATGTCCCGGAAGCCAAGAGGAGAGAATGGTCAACTAAGTCACACACTGCTCATAGTTTGAGCAAGAGAAGCACCGAGAATGAACCATTGGGTTTGACTCTTTGGAGGCCACTAGTCACCTTGAAAAGAGTCACCTTAGTGCAGTTGTGGGGAGAAACCCTGATTGAAGGGAGCGAAAGGAAAGAAAGAAGTTGACAAAGTCTGGAGACAGTGAGTACAGGCCACTCCCAAGGCAGGTTGCATTTAGAGAGGTAGAAAAATGGACCAGATGTTGACAACTCAAGGACAAGGCAGAAAGCTCCTGGTGTTCATTTTGGTTAGATTTCTAAGCTGGGAGCCATTACAGCACGTGTCTGATGAGTGACGGGAGTGAGCCAGCGGAGAGGGGCAGATTGTTCAAGCAGGTGAGAAGCCACTTTCTAGAGTTTTATACCTGAGCAGGGGACAGGGTTCAACCACAGTAACAAGAGCGTGGGAGAATGCAAGGGCCAGGTGAGAGTATTTCATAGGTTTGTAGCCGTGGAGGGGGCAGTGAGGCAGCTCCTCAGGTGCTTCTGTCTTCTCGGTGAAGGAGGAAGCACAGACCTCAGCTGTGAGGGACGGGCTGAGAGGTGCTGGAGGTCTGCGGTGGCGGGGGGTGTGTCAGGTCGGGGCTGTGAGGGTGGGTGGACAGGGGTATGTGATCGGACTGGCGGCATGAGCACAAAGGGTCCATGTGAAGCTGGTGGTCATGGATCTCAAGTGAGCAAGCGAGCATGGTTCAGGGGGTTTACTCCAGCCTCCTCCAGCTGCCAGGGAGCAGATGGGGAGTCGATGGACAGTGGATGGAACTGAGGCAGGAGTTCTGTCAGAAGAGTTATTGGAGAGAGACAGGTGTGAGAGCTGGCAATGTGTGACAATCACGCTAGGCCACGCACGGAACCTAGGCTGGCTAAGGAGAAAGGCAAGGGGATCAATGATATCGATGAGGTTGGTGATGAGGTCGCAGAAGAACTGATAGGTCTTAGATCTTAGAATCATTGTTTTGAAGAATTCCGGAGTTGTGCCAACAGAAGGAGGCGGTTGGGAAGCGGCAGGCATGAAGAGGACATGATGGAGGGTACGGGTGGCAGGAGGTGCAGAGCTCAAAGGGGTTAGGGCGGGGAAGGGGCAGATACGTTGAGGAACAAGATGGACGTTGGCTCCACCTTCAGGCCGGGTATCCAGGAGCATGGGAAAAATGCCCCCAACCATCCACCCAGCCACCTACATAAACTCAACCCCAGAGGAGTATAAATGTTTCACTTAAACTAAGCAAAAAAGAGTTCCACCCTGGCTGGGTGGCTCAGTTGGTTGAAACATCACCCCGTACACCAAAAAGTTGCAGGTTCAATCCCCGGTCAGGGCATATACCTAGGTTGTGGGTTTGATCCCTGGTTAGTGCATCCCAGAGGCTGCTGATTGATGTTTCTCTCTCCCATCAATGTTTCTCTCTCTCTCTCTCTTTCCCCCTTCCTCTCTCTCTAAAATCAATGAAAATATCCTTGGTTGAGATTTTTTTTTTAAAAGAGTTCAGAGCAGAGATGGAGGGTATTGGGAATTTTGCTAATGATTCAGTGTGAGTTTGAGAGGGCCCTGTGGTAGGTTCGCAGTCACTAAGTCCAGGGTTCGAATCCCTCCTTCCAAGTTATTGACTGTTTATTTGAGCATGCTTCTCTATCTCCATGGTGACCCTGTTTCCTCACCTACAGCCACTAGAAGGTTGAAGAAAATAAGGCACGCACAGTGCCTGGTGGCAGTGACAGCCAGGCCAATTCTTTTCTGCCCCATTTTTCTGACACCTGAAGTTTCAGCCACAGCTTCTGATGATCAAACACATTGCAATGACCATCTTATCAGCTGTCTTCAAAGCGAGAGCTCTTTCTGTCTCGGATCGCCCCTCTCTCACTCAGACCCTGCCCTCCCTGCCCACCTCTGGTCGAACAGCTCTAACGCGCTCCATGCCTCCCAAGGAAGGAGCCCAAATGCTCTCGCGCATTGTCCCGGGACCACAATGCACCGGACCTTTTCTGATCCTTGAGCGTTTCCTTATTGAAGCTTCTAACTTTGTCACTGCCCAATAAAAGCTAGTGTCCCCACTTAAGACAATATATAACATGGCTAAAAATGAATCCTAATTGTTAAAATGGGGACAACAGTGCCTGCCTCCCTAGGAGGGGGCCAACATGTCGTGAGTCCCTCACTGAGCCTAGAAGGTGCTCCAAACACTCGTTTTCCCTTTCTCGTCTTGCCCTGCAAAGAGAGCTGTGATCTCTGTGGGTGCCCTGAAGCTAATCTCACGTTACTAGTATGTATGGAAGAGAAGAAGACAAATATTCTTGCAATCATGTAGAGAGGAGAGATCCCCAGCCAGGTGGCTCAGTTGGTTGGAGCAACGTCCTGTATACCAAAAGCTTGCAGGTTCAATTCCTGGTCAGCGCACATATGTAGGGTGCATGTTTGATCCCCGGTCAGGGCATACACAGGAGGCAACCAATCTCTCCCCCTACCCCTACTTCTCTCTTTAAAGTCAGTAAACATATCCTTGGATGAGGATTTTAAAAAATTATTTTTTAAAGAGGAGAGAAAATATCAAAGGAAAAGATGTTAGAGTGAGTTGTCAACAGGCCCTACCACTTGCATGAGGTACAGAGGTGGCCCTTCCATCTGGGGACCAACTGGGAAGCAAACAGATAAGACAAAGGTGGAGGGAAACCCATCCAGCCACGGGAGCAGCCTGCCTGGTCCCTCACTGGTCAAGCTGGAACGCCAGGCACCGGGAAACACCGCTCACGTAAAGAGAGAGTGTAACTCACGGGACAGCTACTTCTGGAGAAAACAGAGCTGTAGGATAAAGAGGAAGAAAAGTTGTATTTTTAAAATTCTGAATAGTATCTTCACAGAGATTTAATAGGTTTCCTTTGATGATTATTTTAGTTAAAAAAATATATTGAGTTTGCTAGTATCACCAACATAGAACAATGTTAAGTTCATCTTTAAAATCTCATTATTCTAATTATAAATGTACCAAATTTCAAGAAATTATTTTAAAGAGGTTTTTATAATTTCATGAAATTCTTTTCAATATTTGAAATTATTTCATTAATAAATTTACCATACTCGATTTCCTTTATAACTGTCCATGTATTTGCCTGACTCAAGAATGCTTCCAATTACTTAAATAATTCCTTATTTACCCAAGGTTGATAAACCAAACCAGTTTATCTTCTAGGTAACATGTATCTTAAATTTTCCAATAGTGTTTATAAACAATGAAAGTTTGACTTAAAACCAGAAACCCAAATCGATTCTTTAGTCATAATTTTTAAGAAGAATCCAAGGCTGAGCGGAACCTGGGCCTCTTGCCTTCCTCCCTGAGCGACGTGGACTTCAGCACTTGCTCCGGCTTCTCCAGTACCCCCTAGGCCCTGGGCTCCAGGCCGTCTCCCAGCCAGCAGCACGACAAGCGTCTGTGCAGGCGCCAGGGACTCAGGTTCCCGGATCTCCGTGTCTTACTCCACCAGCTTCCAGGGCAGCTGAGGGTCTGGGGACCTGACTGGAGGGATGGCCTGGGGTCCAGGGGACAAAAGGTCATCCAGAGTGAGAAGGAGATTAGGCAATGCCTGAGTGACCACCTGTCCTTCCTGGAGAGGGTGAGGCATCTGGAGGCTGATAGTCGGAGATCGGGGAGCAAAGTCCCGGACACCTGGAAAAGAAGGGACCCCGAGTCAGAGGCTGAGGACATTACTTCAAGAACATCAAAGACCCGGGGGCTCAGATCTTTGCAAGGTTGCAGGCAATGCCCGCATCGTTCTGCAGATTGGCAATGCCCTTGATTGCTGCTGATGACTTCACAGTCAAGTATGAGACAGAGCTGGCCATGTGCCAGTCTGTGGAGAGTGACATCAGTGGGCTCCGAAAGGTCCTTGATGTCACCAATCTCACATGGCTGCAGCTGGAGACAGAGATCAAGGCTCTCAAGGAGGAGCTGCTTTTCATGAAGAAGAACTATGAGGAGGAAGTAAATGGTCCACAAAACCAGACTGCCACCTCTGGGCTGATCATGGAGTTGGATGCCCCCAAACCTCAGGAATTCAGCAAGTTCATGGAGTACATCCGGACCTAGTATGATTAGTTGGCTCGGAAGAACCAAAAGGAACAGATCATTGTAGAGGATGATAATGTCCTTCCAAACAATTCTTGGTCAAGTCTGAATATTGAATTAACCTCGGAGAGCCCTGGTTCCCCCACCTAAACTCAGCGGTGCCCCCTAAAGTGAAAGATCTCACTGGCAGGTGGTCAGGATGCTGCAGGGGACTTAGAGGACAGCAGCGTTTTCTGCACCTGGGTCCTGCTTCCCTGAGAGCCCTGGGGTGTTTGGCTCTGCTGACCCTCAGGCCCAGCATCCACCTCCCAATTAGGCACCCTTCCTGGGATGCTCACAGGGAAAGACACCTGGATTCTCAACCCCATAGACCTGGAGGGCCCTGACCCCTCTGCACCTCTGTTGAGGACCTGCCCTCTCTCCAGGCTGGGTCCCCAGACTGGCCAGGGGAACTTCCACTGCCTTCACTGGCCCTGGGAGCAGGCCCTTCCTCATTGCCCATTCGGGCCTAAGAATAATCGACTCTACTGTATGAAAGCACAGTCAGGGCCAGAGAAAATCTGTATTAGAATCAGAGGGCAAGTCTGGGATAGAGAAAGAGAACAGAAATAAAGCCATCAGGGGCAGCCCAGTAGTTCAGACTAGAACAGAATCTCTGTGATTGAAGCCTTGAAATCGGTATCTCAAAATCTCCTTGGGCCATTCTAGTTTTCAATCATGAAACTGTGGCCTGAATTTGGCACCAAGCTTCCTGGTGGCCAAAGTGAAAAGGGAAACATGTTATACATTACATAAAATAGTTCTCATTATCCAAGAGAAAACTATATTAAATTTCTCCCTAGCACTTGGCTGTGAAGTAATTTTTTTAGATAGAGGTGACACTCATAAAACAGGTATAAATAACATACAATCATCGATTCCCTGAATTCTTTCTTATAGTGGGCTTTGAGGAAAATCTAAGATACAGCTTGTTAGATAGCTGAGCAAGAGCCCTTCTGCAGGGACCAAGGAAATCTGTGCTAAGCATGCCCCTGCATGTTGCTCTGCCTCCATCCAAGGACAGGAAGCTTCCTAAAGCTTTCTGATGGCAGAATCTTTTCTCAAACAAAATCTTATGCAGACCTTTAATATACAAAACAAATCAAAGTGGAACAGCTGTACGCAGGGAGCAGGGCCCTGAGTCCTTCCTTTTCTTCCTCCCCCGACCCTGTGGCGTTCCCTGGAGCACCCCCTGAAACCAAAGAGCACCACAAAACCCGGTTTGCAGACTGCTTAGTCACAGGTGCAATGCCAAACGGGTTTGGTGGCAGGTGCAAATGCATCTGTGGAACACTGAGTTGAGGAGTGTTTTGGTCAATTGTTTGCATGAAGGGCCCCAAATCTTCCCTCCCTTAGTCAATTCATGCACACCTAGTGTGACTCACTGGATTCTCCTCTCAAGAGATAGCGTGAATTTCCCAACCCTGAGCTCTGAGCCTGGCTCGGGTTCTGACATGAGTAGAATGCTTGCAAGTTGCTGTTTCTGCTCTGGTGCCTGTACCTGCACCGTGAGAACATGACTGGCCGGCCTGCTGGAAGGATGATGGAGACCCGGGCAGCAGAGCCAAGTTTCCCCAGCTGAGCCCCAAGCCAACAGCCCACCGACCCCCAGACCATGTGAAGGAAGGAGCCTAGCCAAGGCCAGAATGGTCCAGCCTGAATCGCTGACTCACAGATGCTCTTGAGCTAAAGAGATGCTTGTTTGAAGCCACTGAGCTCTGAGTGGCTTGTTATGCAGCGTGACTGTGGCAACAGATAATGGAGACAAGTGCTGACAGTGAGGTCTGCCACGGGTGCAGAAAGCAGACAGTGCAACCCTTCCATCATTCTAGGAGCATCAACAGGCTGCGTGGGTGTCCAACCCGTCTGCACATCCCACCGTCCCTGGTCTTCCCACACAGAAGCCCCAGTTCAGAGATTCACCTCAGATCAGCTGCCCAGGGGCAGAGTCTGAGGGTGAGTCCACCCAAGGGCCCCCTATGAGGTGCTGGGGAAGATGGGGGATGAGGGTGAGGCAGGGCGTGACACCGGCCCCTCAGCCATCATTCCACAATCCAAAATGGGAAAGGGGAGGAAGAGTCTATATGCTCTTGAAAGGCACAGACAATACCCAGACAATACCCTCCCTCCCTTCGGATCACTCCGCAGTCATCAGCTGGCTGGGTTCCAGTCACTCGCACCTTCTGCTGGACCTGGGACAGACCTCCCCTCTCAAGAGTGGGACCCACAAACAGATCCTAGTAGAGCAGCTGGCCAAGGAGTCTGCGATCTGGTCTATATCCTCGCCTTTGAAGCTGTTTAGACTGTGGGTCTTGGTGACAAAGGCCAGTTGGCTGTAACCTCATTCTCCTGGGCCCAGTGAGCAAGCAATGGGGTGCATGTAGCGAGCTCCAAAAAACAAACTTGACTTCGGACGCCCTCTGTCCCGAGAGGCCCAGACGACCCCGTGCATTGCATTTGGCTTGAGCAATGCAACACCCCACATGTGTTTCATTTTTCAGAGTCCACTCTGGCAAAGGCTGCCGCTGCAAGATTCCTGGCAGCGAAAGTGGCCCGGGACTTTCAAGGAAGGAGATAAATGGCTTTGAGCTGAAAACACCCAAGACTATCTTGAACTTCTCTCTTGTCACTGCTTAGGGGTGAAGGCTATGAAACCGGCAAGGAATATGTGACCTTGATTGCCTGGCCCCATTTGCCTCTAGCCTCCTCTCCCACACCTGCCCCACACCTGCCTGTACCTCCTACTTGCTGTGGTTCCACACGCTTCCCTGTGGTTCCTCACCTCCGAGCTTTGCTGCCCTTCTGCCTTGGGCACCTCCCCAGACTCCAGGGGCTCCCTGCTGCTCTACTCCGCAGGACTCAGGCCCAGTGTCAGCCTGGCAAGGCTCCAGGAGGTGCCCCTCCTCCTTGTTCCCAGGACACCTGTGCCTCCTCTGAGCAGCTTCATTAAGGTCTCTTCCGGGTTATTTCCCCATCTGGCTCTGAGGACGCAGGTCTACGTGCATGTCTTCTGCTGTATAATCAGGGATTTTTTTTCCTCTCGGATCCTTCCTCTTGCTCATGGTCAGGGTGATTCCCAGTGGGAGCCCCAGCAGGCACCCACTGGGGGCAGCTTCTCAGTTTCTAACGCTGGGGTTCAGGGGTCTCCAGTGGGGTTCAGGGCTTCAGTTCCTTTCCCTGCTTAGGGTTTCTGTGGTGCTTGCTGGTGAGCTACTCCTCCTCTATCTGCTCGCCTTGGCTAGACCAGCTGCTGCTTCCCCAGGCCAGAGAGTAGAGTGTGTCTACTTCTGGTTCAATGGGCCGACAGCCTTCACTGGCTCCTGGGTTTACGCAGGACATGCGGGTCTAAGTTCCCACCTCACAGGGGTCGAAACCTGGTAGCAGACCCTTCTGGTGACCACTCACATCCCCTGGCCTCCGCTGTGACCGGGGTGGGCAGTCGTGTGTGGACTTAGGTTCGTTTTACACCTAAGCACGCAGGCCGGGCCCCGGAGCCCGTTCGTTCCCTCTGCAGGAGCCTTGCAGCCCGTGATGGGGCAGGATCCAGAGGCCAGGTCCCGACCGCACAGGATAACCCCCAGGACAGCTGGGATGAGGCCCGAGAGGTGGCTGGGGGTGCCAGTCAAGGAGCCCGAGGGGCCAGAATTAGGGTTCCTCCTGAGAGACGCAATCAAGAGTCAGGACAGAAGGGTGAGTGTGAGACTGAACAGAGCCCACGTAGAGGGAAAGGGCTGGGAAGGAGAGATGCGGTGGCGAGGGCTGCCAATCCGATTCAGGGCCACGCGGGCAGGACCGAGGTGCGGGTGTCCCTCTTCACTGAACGCTGGGAGTAGGAGTCCTGGGCAAACCCTCCACCTTGAGGGGCCAGGACTCCAGAGCCGCACAGGCCCTGACTGTCCCTGGAGAACGCAGGAAGGTGGGCACTTCCACAACAAATAGAACACCTGACGGTAATGCTGGTTTTCCGGCCCAGGAAACCCCGTCTTCTCCCACAGACACAGAGCCAGCATTGAAGGCGGGACTCCCCACTGGCGCTCAGCCTGCCCGAGATCCTCTAGGAAGCCTGCCGGGCCCCACCCATGCAGGGCCAGAGAGGGAAGGGAAACCCTGCTCTGGACACAGCCTGTGGGGAGGAGGGCAGAGACTGGGGAGGCCACCCCTTGGTGAAGCCCCTCCTCACTGGCTCTGCCTGTCTGTCCCAGGAGGCGACCTCTTTGCCTGCTTCCGGCAGCATCTGGACAGCTGTTTGGGCTTAGGCTGCTCTCTGAGAGTCTCATGCAATCACTGCATCCAGCACCGTGTCCAGGATCTCAGGATCCCCACCAGGTCTTGAGTCAACCTCTTCTTTTGGAGACCAGCAAATTAAGAAGACAAATGACCTGTCCTACTCACTCCCAACACAGAGCAGCGAAAGAGAAAGCGGAACGGACGGAGAAACACACTGCACATTCCCCACTTACAGGGGGAAGGCAGTCTGATTGCATGTGGGGTACCCAAGAGGGAGCCTTCCTGCTGCAGGGGAGTGAGATGTTGGATAAGCGACGGGCCCACAGCTGCATACTAGGCTGACTTAGAGAAAAATCTTGAGAGTCAATTTTTAGGTGGCTGCATTATTTACTGTGATGTTCACGTACGTTCATGTACGCGTGGTGTCTGAACACTTCTAAAGAATGCAAGAACATCGACAAAACCTAATGCGAGAGGATCCCAAATGAAGGCAGGAGGAAATTGTTATTACGAGGGAGGGTGGGAGGAATGCGGCTGCTGCCTCACCTGCACCCACGCCCCCACGGAAAGTATGCTTTAGGCACAGCCATTTCAATTCATCCTTGACCTTTCCAATTTGGGGGAAGCCCAGTCTTGTAATGCACACTGACTCAGAATGTTCGCCCATGCATCATCCATCTTCGGAAAGTCAGGGAGATGGCGCCAGACAAACCTGGGGCACAGCAATCTGAAGTGTGTCCACTTGTTTGGCCCTGAAGGCGGTGGAGAGAAGAACAGGCTGCTCCTGGGCTGTTTTTGCAAGAGTGCTGAGAGTACAGGCAGTGGGATCATCCTGGGGTACTGACGAAAAGGGACTGATCACTCATGACCTGAATATCCCATAGTAAAGACAGGGGCTAGATGATGTGATGTCCACAGGATAAAATAGTACGCAGCAATGTTCAAGTTTCAGGGAAATTTTGATGGCCCGCAATACACAGACACTACATGTAGGCATGTACATATGTACACACACACTTCTTCCATCTATCCACTCACACGTTAGAAAAATATTCTGTGATTACTCCTGCCCTTCGCAACAGCATGAATGGAAATGGAGAGCATTATGCTAAGTAAGCCAGGCGGTGAAAGACAAACACCATGGGATCTCACCTGTAAGTGGAACCTCATCAACAAAACAAGCAAGCGAGCAAAACAGAACCACAGACATGGGAATAAAGGACAAACTGACAGTGACCAGAGGGGAGGGGAGAGGGGGATCACAGGGGAAGGAAAGGGAAGAGTCAAGTCAAGGAGCAAGTATAAAGGACCCATGGACAAAGACACGGGGGTAGGGGGAGGACTGACAGTGGAAGATGAAGGGTGGGTAAGGCAGGGGGGAGCAATAGGGGGAAATGGGGAATCTGTAGCTGAACAACAATAAAAAAAAGAAAAATATTCCATGATTAAATGCACCAAAGTAACAGTGGTAATTTATTTTTTACTTTTGAAAAAAGTTATATTGAATTAATTGGGCTGACACTAGTTAATCAAATTATGTAAGTTTCAAGTGTATAATTCTATAGCACAGTGGTAATTTCTTGGTGGGAAATTCTGGAGGATTATATTTTTTAATGTATATCCTCTGAATCATCCACAATGAGCCCACATTTCTTTCAGAATCATAAAGAAAACAAAGGTCTTTTCTGCTTCTTGGCATTTTTAGAGGTTAAGAAAAAACTTCAGTCTGAACACAGCACGTGAGCCTCCAGCCTCCTGGCTCCCGCTTGCTGGGAGGGCGAAGCAGCGGCAGCTGAGCCACTGGCACCTCCTGGGCACTGCTGCGTGGGAAAGGTAGGAGCACCTGCTCTCCGGCAGGAGTTTTTGTAGCCGGGGAACTTTTGCAAGGAAAGTATGCACTTACACATCAAAAACCCCTGAGAGAGGTTCTAGTCCTTTAATTTAGGAATGCCTAATCCAACAATTTTCCAGTTGCTCTGGATTGAATGTTCACATCCCTCCAAAAATTAATGTTCAAACCTACCCCCCAAGGTGACAGTATTAGGTGGGGCCTTTGGGGAAGCGATTAGGTCACTAGGGCAGAGCCCTCATGAATGGGATTAGTGTCCTTATTAAAAAAGCCCAAGAAAGCTCCTTCGCCCCTTCTGCCCCGTGAGGCACCATTGAAAAGGGAGCCCTCTTCGAACCAGGAAGCAGGGTGTCACCAGAGACCGAAACTGCTGGCACCTGGATCTCAGACTTCTCGGCCCCCAGAACTGTGAGAAATGAATGTTTGTTGTCTACAAGCCACCCAGTGGACAGTGGCTTTGTTACAGAAGCCCAAACGAACTAAGACAAGTCAACAACAAGGTGACTCTCTACCAAAATTCGCAAGCATCTGACCTGGAAAAATTAACTGTAAAATTGACTCTGGTCACCGAAAGCTGGCTAAAGTAACATCTTTCAATGAAAGGCCTGTTTCTCGGCAATACATTTACTGTATCAACCTTTTTGTGTGCTTTGGCCATGAGGTCTTGGAGACAGCCTTGGTCCAGAGACACAGGGTCCGGCACTAAGCACTGGGGTCACAGCTCTCTTTGTGGCCTTGGCCAGCCCTCAGCCACCACACACCTGTTTCTTCGTCTGCAAGTCACGGTCAGAGAGCGGGAGGCAGAGTGCGCAGCAGACTGTAATTTCTGATGCGAATGTGTCCTGTAAGTACTGTTGGAGAAACTCTCAGGTCCCAGGCATCAGTCAGGGACAGTTATAGGGGATCATCAAGAAAAGGTCTCACACATGCTTGAGACCCCAACCCTGACCACAATGTAAGGCTTTGTTCTTTTTACTGGAACAAGTAATAACGAGAGAATGTCACCATAATTTTATTTTAAATTCTCACCCAAGGACATACTTAGTGGTTTTAAACAGAGGGGGAGGGAAGGAGACAGAGAGAGAAACATCTATTGGTTGCCTCTCGCACACACCCTGAGCAGGGATCAAACCTGCAACCTGGCATGTGCCCTGATCAGGAATCGAACTCATGACCTTTTGGCTTACAGACGACACTCCAACTGACCGAGCCACACCAGCCAGGGCATCACCACTGTTCTTAATCATGCCTACACCGAGGAAAAATATGAGCAACTCCTGTTCATTCCTCCCCCAACTCTGTGTTTAAAACCTAGCTTGTGTGCTTTCTCGGGGATTGGTAAACCACAGCCTGCGAGCCAAATCCAGACTGCCACCAGCTTTTATAGTTTTATTGGTGCTGGCTGGTGTGGCTCAGTGGATTGAGTGCCAGCCTGCAAACCAAAGGGTCGCCGGTTCAATTCCCTGTCAGGACACGTGCCTGGGTTGTGGGCCAGGTCCCCAGTGCAGGGTGTGCGAAAGGCAACCACATATTGATGTTTCTCTCCCTCTCTTTCTCCTCTCTCTAAAAAAATAAAATCTTTTAAAAAAAGTTTTATTGGAACACAGCTATGCTCATTTATGTATTATCTGTGACTGCTTTCGTGCTATAGTGACAGAGGCAGGAGGTTGTGACAGGAACTGTATGGCCTATAAAGCTGAAAGTGTTTACTATCTGGCCCTTTATAAAAAAAAGTGTGCTCACCCCTGTACTCTATGCTATGTCGTCTGAAGAAATGGGTTGGGGAGAAACTGTTAGAAGCTGTATGTAGATTTCACTAAGAGTCTACAATCTACTCTAGGAAAAGATATAAAAAAGGTAGGAAGTCACGTCTGTTGTCAGAATTTCTTCAGTGGGACAAAATTTTGCTACTTAAGAAAACCTTGATTTAATAAAAAAGATAGGATGGAAAGAAGGAGAGAGGGAGAGAAAAAAGGAGGGAGAGAGGGAAGGTAGGAAGGTAAGAAGGGAGGAGGGAAAGAAGGGAAAGAAAAGGGAGGGAGGGAGGAAGACCCTCTTCCCTTGTTGGAACAATAGCCTTCAAAGAAGTCATCTGTGGGCTATAGGAAGACCCCATGGTCACCCACCGACCCCCGACTCCCAGAACTCCCCATTCTTTATTACAATGTGATACAGCAGCATCGCTAGGCTGCAGACTGTCTAGAAACTGAGATTACACTTTGAGACAGAGGTTAGATAATACCTAGATACTACATATTGTATTTGCTAGATGTAAAGAGTGTGTGAAACGCTCTGAACAGTTTCCATCTCTTGGGTCCAGAAATTTCTAACTTCAACAAGAATCCAAGTAGGTCGACTGCAGAGAGAGAAGGCGTCTCCCAGCTGGCAGAGCCCCGGAGAACACCAGGGGGGGTGTTGTTTCCATACTCCTTCTAACTTGGTCATGCTAATTTTGAAAAAACTCTTTCCAAAAAACTCTTTCCAAACACTCATCTTTGTAAACAGTTCATTATATTCACCCAGACAGAAAACAAATTATTAATGACTTTGAAATAGATTTCTAAATAGAAAAAGTACAATCAGCAAATTGTATACAGTAAATAAACTTTATTTATCTGTTCTTCCAAGATGACACTGCCAACAGTCACAGGTTTGCATACAATAGTTATATATTGACTATTTACAATTTACAGTAGTATTTTTTCCTCTGAAAAATATAAGTACAAAAGCTAAGTAAACAATGAGGTACTGCTGTTTGGATTTACCATATGTCATAACTTAAAGAACTAGTTTTTAGTAAATATTCAACAAATCATTCTGGATAAAAGTCAATTAAGTGATCTAATTTATCAGAAAAAATCTACTATGTGTCACCTCAAAATGTATTGCACAAGTCTTTTAAAAAATCACTCTAAAAATAAATAGAAAAGGCAAGCAGTTCTTTTGAAAGAGGGACAAAAAGGATGGAAGAAAGGAACATTAAGTGAGCCCATAAATCAGGTGAAGTCATTTAAAAATTTAAACAACATAAAAGTCTTCCCAACCAAGAGAAAGGAAAACAGGAAAAGAAAACTGTCATCATCTCTGCGCTGCGACAACCTGCGGTGAAGGCCGTCTGCCCGCATCTGTGGGCCAGGGTCAGGTGCCTCTCGGTCTTTCGGCTGCACGAAGAGCCCTGAACGGCAGCTTCCTTCTCGAGAGCGGCAGCACACAGCTTTCCAACCCTCCCCAGCACTGCTCTCCCCATTTCTTCAGGATGAAGATCGAAGCCATGACTGGAACAGGGAAGGAAAAGAAGATAAAGGCAGGGAAAAACACCTTTAAAATCAACTTTCTGGGAAATCGGTTGTTTCAAGTTAAAATTAAATTATATTCTATGGCCTGGGGATTGAAGTAGAAATATTCTAAGTATTAAACTATAGAAATCTCAAAATCAGTGTTCTTAAAATGATCTGACCCAGGGTGAGCAATCCTGAAAAACGGTATTTTTAAGTGACACTGAAATTGTAACCCTTCACCATGTACTGAATGCTACCAGGTCATTATTAGAGAAAGCCAGGAGTAAACATGCTGACTTGGCAGAATGTCTCTAGGATGCAGCAATTCAGACTGGATTTAAAGAGCAGAAAGAGCTCCTCCCTTTCCCCAATGTGCTGGTTTTTCTACAGATTGCAGTTCTCCAGGACAACAAGCTGGCAGCAGGGGACAAACAGCATTTTGGGCTCAAAAGCTATGCCTCATCTGAATTTAACAAACTTAATTTTAAAAACTTAAAATGGCCCTGGTTGGTGTGGTTCAGTGGATTGAGTACTGGCCTGCAAACCAAAGGGTTGCTGGTCAATTCCTAGTCAGGGCTTATGCCTGGGTTGCGGGCCAGGTTCCCCAGTAGGGGGCACAGGAGAGGCAACCACACATTGATGCTTGTCTCCCTCTCTTTCTTCCCCCCTTCCCCTCTCTCTAAAAATAAATAAATAAATAAATAAATAAATAAATAAATAAATAAATAAATAAATAAATAAATCATTTAAAAAAATTTTAAATGTTATGAGAAATGATGCTAAACCTTCCTAATTAGGTTTTCCTGCTTAAAATCCTAAAAGCTTGCAGGTCAAGTATGAAGTTTAAAAAAAATGCCATAAAAATAAATTACTGAATAACATTAAGTAATACAGACAAACTTTCATATATGTAGTGGAAAGAGGAACTTTTAAAATCTTCTCAATTTGTAAATGAACAGTATAACCCACTACTGATACGTACTTCCAAGAGCATAGTTTTTATAAAACTAGTTCAACAATCATGTTGGCCCTAAAGATCTAGACAAGATTAAGAAAAAACCTCTGTTATATATGAATTCCCTGGTCAGCTCTCATCTCCAAACCTCAGCTCGAGCTGTGTGGGCAGAATGCCGTGCACGGCCCACAGTGCTGTGCAGTGTCGGAGCCGTAAGAGAAAGACAAGCTGGAAGGTTTCTCGTTCAAAGGAGAGGCTTGGAAAACACGACTAGAAATGGCAATGTGCAATCATTAAACAGATCTTAGAATTTTAAAAATTATGAAAGACATTATTTGGAAAACAGGAAAAGTGTAAGTATTTGCAATATACTGAATAACAGTATTATGTACATATTAAGTTTATGAGTATGCAGAAAAAGCTCCTGTTCTTAAAGGTATTTGCTGAAATACTGAGTTAATGTTTGCAAGCAACTGGCAAAAGTTACAGAGGGAAATACACAGAGAGAGAAAGATTGAGAGTAAGTGGGAAAATTTGGCAAAATGTTAATAACTGGTAAACACAGGAGGGTACATACACATGCATTGTGCCATTTTTGCAAATCTGTTTAAAGTTTTTAAATTAAAAACTGAGGAGACAACCAAGTGCTGCTGCACAGTAATCATTCCCGGTGATTAATGACAGCATTCAAATGCAGTAATATAACAACAAGAATGATGTCGTATTTGTATTATTAAAAAAGGAAAATGTAAGACTACTGAGTTTGATATGGGACTTACATGGCTAAAGATGATTCCACGTCATCCCTAAGGCAAGTTAACTGATGTCCATTAAAATCAAAATGAGACTGAAATGTAGGCATGAAGGACTTCCAAAGCTAAAAGTTTTTTTTAAATGCTGTATATTGGCATTTTAAACCTTGATACTGTTAGCTGAACACTAGCTGAATTAACAATCACAGACAACCTTTCATTATAGATAAGCTCTATTAATTGTGATCCAGGTCATTTGTGATTTGTAAAAATTCTAGCAAAGTCTGAGGTGAAAATGTAGCCTAAATCTTTAGGGTGCGCAGCCAGCCAGCAGCACGAACAACGCGTGGAGGCGGCCTGGAGAGCTGTTCCACAGTGAAGGCGGCCGGCTGCTCTGGAACACCGCAGGCGCCTCCACTCGCTGCAGGGCGTGCTAACACAAACGGCCGCCTTCCACTGAAGCAGGCTGCCTAAGGGTCTCCTCAGGACAAACGTGGTATTTTGTTAAGTTTTATGACACCAGGAATGAAAAAAAGTGCATTTATTTTGAAATCAACTTTATTAGTCTTCATTATTTCAGATTAGCCTTGACTCTAAGGAGGCTTTACAATATTTTAAATTCTGGATTTGTGAAATATGTCACTTTACTTTTACCTAGAAAATGATTTTTGGTTTCTTACAATCTTTATTGACTTAAAGGAACATTCTTGGGAAATAAAAAACTAAAAAGAATACAAAATACATAAATACTTTTTTGGATTCTTTTAACAAAATTTCAAAGAGCAATTTTGCAATTTTCAAGTACTATTTTAAGAAATAAAATTTCCAAAAATTATGTAACACACTGGTAGCAGTGATTATTAATCTATAGATTATAAATCTACAAAACAGGATTAATGGAAAATACCTTTATTAACCCATAGCAAAATCATATGTTCATTAAACAAAAAAAGCAAAAGAATTCCAACAAAATGGTTAGTATCATGCAATACATTTGATTTTTGCACAGAAGACACAAGACATTATTCTTCACTCACCACATGCTAACTAAGCACAGACTGATGGTTTACTCAGAAGATACCACTTCGAGGTGAAGCATACTACAAAGCCAGGAAGAAAAAAAGCTTATTGGGTTAGTTTTAAGACTTAATATAACACAAAGAATATATGTGTATATGAACTTCAAAGGATTAAACAGATTGTACTTAAATTTTTCTCAAATCTCCCCAAATCAAGGAAGTATAGGCAAAGTATAAGGCATCTGGAACACCTCCCTCCTACCCTAAGTAAATGTAATACTATTGTAACTGAGATTTTACTTATAACTTTAATTTAAAAATTTAAACAACATAATTAACAGTGTACTTCATACTTTTAGTACATATTTATGTGCTTGATTAATTAGATTATGATTATTTGCTTTATAAAAAGAGTTCTTTCATAATCTCATTACAGTACATGTTCAGATTTTATTTACATGATCTCAACTGACCATCAGCAAGTTAAGGGGAATGTCGGTGACTATGGCTACAGTATATCTGTGTGTCACACTGTCATTCCTAAAATTTGTCGAATTTACCACCAAATAGCTCCCTTGAATTCAACAGTACATCAGAAGTGGTTTCAGGAATGATGACCCACCTAAAATTTCCATTTAATGGGACCCAATTTCAAACAGTTTTCAATGCAGCAAACTTCTTAAATGATTTCTATGTCCCATCTTAAGATGGTCATAATCCAAGATTGTTAACTAGCTTCCTGGTTTGCTTTAAAACAGCATCAGCAAAAACAGGTGTTATTTATAAAATCTCAGTCTGTTCTTGGATAATCTGACCAACCTCAGAAGTATCATTTTATTTATTTTTTATATTTCATGTGGGGTTAGTAAAAAGCAGCAAAATCAAAAGGCAAACAAAAAATAATTATTTGCAGCACACACAACACAGCAAGGCTAATATCTAATATCCTATGGAAAACTTCAAAATATACGTGTGTGGATGTTCCCCCATCCATGCTTGTAAGTACTGAAAAACGGGACACCATGTTCAGTGTCCATGAACAGGAAACTGGCGGACGAGATTGTAGGACATCCACAATCATACAATCAGCCATTAAAAAGAACGAGGCAGGTCTATTTGTAATGAGGTGGCATAATGTAAAAATACAGTAAGTGAGAAAAGCAAACTGCTGCATACTCTCATTTTTGTAAAACAAGTGATAAAGGAATAATCGTTAATATGTTAATAAAGTTTAGCAAAGTTTAGAAAGCCTGGGGATACTCAGCACACCACTAACAAAGAGGACCTCGGAGAGGTGGGACAGCTGGGAGGCGAAGGCCGTAAAGACCTCGCTTCCCGTGCAGTGTTTCTGATTCGGATGCAAGGTATTTTGACAATGACCACTTATTACCAAATTCTAAAAAGAAAGAGTCAAAACTACTTTTAAGATAACAACCCCATATTTTACATGTGCAGTATCTTTCACTACGCATCAACTTCACTGATATTTGTTTCCTGAGTCCGCCTGGCAGGCATCTGCTGAGACGGTACAAGGGAAAGACAAGCCTCTGCTGGAACAGAAACCAATCACACCAACAATGCTGAGAAGTTGAGGGCTTTATTAATTCTGAGGAGACATTTAAAATTCCAACCGAAAGGAGAGACGTGAGAAACACTAACTGAAGTACAAGACCAGTCTAAGGCAGAGACTAATCAAGAACTTGACAGAGAGCAAAAGACCTGCATGAAAGCAAAGACAAAACAAAGTCAACAGAAGACGATTCTTTTTTTAAGGACTAGAATGGATGGGGAAAGAAAATAAGCCAACTCTTTTGCATCAAGAAAAAAAAAATTCTTTTAATGGAGTCATCAAGAAAATAGCCGTCTACATTAAACATGTCATTAAGTTTGCTAGCACTGTGAAGAGAAAAATGTATTTGTAAAAATACTTTTTAAGGTTTCTAAATAACAAAATCTTTTCAATTCCAAGAGATGATTTAGCAGCTGCTTAAAATAAACTCTAATACTGTTTTGTCAAAACTATATTAATGAATAAACTTTCTTAATGAAATAATTCTAAATAACCAATAACACTCTCCTTTAAAAAATAACTCTGATGGTGTACTTCTAGGGCAGTTTTATTAAGCAAAAAAAAAAAAAAAAAAAGCAGACGAGCCAAAATGTTTGTATTCACTCCAGTGTTCAGTCTCCCCTGGCCATCTAACAACCTACCTAAACCATCACAAAACGAACTAAGGGGCACAATAGGCTGAAAACTGGGAGGAGCGAAGCGGCTGTTCTCAGGAACACAGGTATGAGCACATCTGATACGTGCCTTTTCTTTTTAACTTCTGCCTGCTGTCTGTAGGCAATTTTTTCCACTTGAAACCAATCTAAAACTTTAAAATTTACAAATAATGTACTGCTTTGGAGGGGAAAAAAACTTAGAGATAGACTAATCCAACACACTCGTTTTACCAACGAAGGCTGGAAATATAAAAGACGTTTGCTCAGAGTCACGTTAGGGGTCAAGCTGCCCAGGGGTCGGCTTTGGCCACAGCAATGCTGCATGTGGCTGACAGTCTAGGGTGGTGGAGGTGGAGGTAGGGACATTTTTTGAGCTCGTAACATTCTTCTAAAATGACTACTGTCCTGCTGTGGCATTTAATGGTTTACCTTACATACACTAATTATTAGTTTACCTGCCCAAGTCTCACTTTCTAGGAAGGACTAGTTCCATACATTGCTGCATGCTGGCTGAGTGCTCACCACCTCCAGCCCCACACGCCGCCAGAGCCCCACACAGGCACTCTGCTCCGGTTGCCCAACACCCCGACATGATGGTCTTAGCTATGTGGAGACACAGAGGCTCTGAGGCTTGCCCGAGTTCCCACACTACGTCAGTGGAGGACTGGATTCTTTCTCTGCACACCGCAACCCTCAAACCAAACTGTAATTATGCTCTATAATTTATTCTTCCTTAACAGATGACTTCTCATGTATGAAATATATTCTTGAAATTAGCTTTAACTCTGAAACTACTTATTAAGTACTGACTGCTATTCTATAGTGGGGTTTTCAGAGCATAAAGCCCACTGGGGGCAGAGAGATATGGTAAAGGAGGGATACACCGAAAAACACCTTACCGGCAGTCGTGGAGAGCTTCTGATCAAAGCCACAGAACAAAGGTGTAACATCGGAATCACAGAGCAACGCTTTCAGGAGGACACACCCCTCCTGTAACACCTGCCACACAACACCAACAGGACGCGGCTGCTCCGTCAGCACAGAGCGCAATCACTCTCTCTCCCCATCACCCCACACGTGTAGGGGCAAGGCAAGCTCCACAGGTGTTCGGGGTTTGTTCTGGCTTACTGGCACCAGCTTTTCACCCCCAAGCCAAAAATAACACAACACTCGAGGTTGCTGATTTTAAAGAAGAGAAACGTGTAGCTCCACATTAACAACAAATTGCAGAAGAGACCCACTGGGAACATACATTTAAAGCTAATGTAACTAAATAGCTTTTAAATGATTATTTAACAAATCTTAAAATGCTCTGTTTTCTGTACACTTATATATCCTTCTACTAGAAAGACATTTTGTATAATGGCACTGAAAAGATATGCATGTATCTCTCTATTGGATATCTTATCTTTCTATTGGAAAAAAAAAGTCACTATTCTCTGCAGAGTTGTATTCCAATCAGCACCTTTCACTGACAAGGGTGTACAATTAGCTGAAAGTTCTTTAAGAGACTTGTTCAAAGACAGCAATTTTTACTGCGCATTTTATGAATAATAGCAATCTTAATGCACATGTGATTCTTGCTGCAACTTTCTCAATCACCAACGATTAACTTTTCATCGAATACAGAACAATCGTGAGTCACTCCATCCTGTACTAAGAATCTCCTTATACCGACAAAAGGTAACTCAAGGTGATTTCTAAGTCCTCTTTGGGTTCATTATAGGTCATTTCACATTTCCTAAGATTTATTTTTATTATGTGAATTATATTACTTAAGCATTTCTTTTATTCATGTATGAATGGATGAATCGTACCTCTTTCCCCTAAAATATCTTCCATATCTTCAATTTTTCTATGTTCTCCACAATAAGTAGAAGAATAGGTGATTATTGACTCCATTCATTAAGCAAAAAATAAGAACGGAGTGCGCTCTCCTCGCAGACGCACACCCACGCCTTTCCTCCCCCTCGGGTGTACATCTTCACTTTTCTCTCCTGCACTCTAAGGGTCCCCATGAGACCTGCGACCAGGGGAGCAACGGGCAGCAGCAGCTTGTCCCAGGCGAACCCCGAACCTGTCCCCAAGGCCTCTTCTCTCTGACTTTCCGGGGAGCCAAAGCAGCCCCGCCTGAGCTCTCTCCGGCTGCTGCTTCTGCCCTAGCCCTTCCCTGTGTCACTGTTCCTAGCTTTAATAAACATACTCTCAAAGTCAAAAAAGAAGATAATGGGTGAAACTGCTTAAAGTCGTAGAGGAATGGGACTTTCTTTCTGAACATGCCAGCCTCTGGGATAAGGGAGGATTATTTCAGGAAGGATCCACCACCCTTTCATCTCTATCTAAAATGAATTCTACTTGACTCAGAAATAAAAAGTGTAATTTTTTCAAAAAATTTGCTTTCAGTTAAATATAAAAAACCCCAACTTTTCTGTTTAAAAATGTTTTACATGGTTTAGTCTACATGTATCAATTCCATTAGTTTCCCTCGGAGCAAAGCAAGCTGAGACTGCATGTGGACATGGGGTGAGGAGGAGCGTTTCCTGACACACCTGCCAAGCAGTGACTCAGGATGAACCTGCACTTCAGAGGACATCCCGGTAACATGCAGCCCAACAGTCAGCGGAGAGTTCGAGGCTCTAGGGAGGCCCAAGAGGCTTAGGAACCTCCAGGACATCTTTAAACATTCCCACATCTGAATCATAGGGGTGCCAGGAGAAGAGGAAGAGCAACAAACTGAAAACTTATTTGAAAAAATGAAGGAGAACTTCCCCAATCTGGCAAAGGAAATAGACTCCCAGGAAGTCCAGGAAGCTCAGAGAGTCCCAAAGAAGCTGGACCCAAGGAGGAACACACCAAGACACATCATAATTACATTAGCCAAGATTAAAGATAAGGAGAGAATCTTAGAGTTCCCATAAGACTGTCAGCTCATTTCTCAAAAGAGACCTTGTAGGCAAGAAGGGGCTGGAAAGAAGTATTCCAAATCATGAAAGGCAAGGACCTACATCCAAGGTTGCTCCATCCAGCAAAGCTTTCATTTAGAATGGGAGGGCAGATAAAGTGCTTCTCAGATAAAGTCAAGTTAAAGGAGTTCATCATCACCAAGCCCTGATTATATGAAATATTAAATGGATTTATCCAAGAAAAAGAAGATAAAAAATATGGACAGTAAAATGACAGCAAACTCACAACTATTAACAACCACACCTAAACAAAAACAAAAACAAACTAAGCAAACAACTAGAACAGGAACAGAACCACAGAAATGGAGATCACATGGAGGGTTATCAGCAGGGGAGTGGGAGGGAGAGAGAGGGGGAAAGTTACAAAGAATAAATAGCATAAATGGTAGACAGAAAATAGACAGGGGAAGGTTAAGAATAGTATAGGTAATGTAGAAGCCAAAGATCTTATATATACGACCCATGGACATGAACTAAAGGGGGGAAATGTGGGTGGGAGGGGGTGTGCAGGGCAGGGGGTAATAAAGGGAGGGGAACGGGACAACTGTAATAGCATAATCAATAAAATATATTAAAAAAAGAATTACTGTATATTTGACAATCAATGGAAGTTGAATAAAGAACTATAATATACTTACTGGATATACCTGAATAAATGCCTTTTCTATCCTTTCCACAAATAGCCCAAATTCTGGACTCCCATAAGGCATGTATGGATGTGACCCTCATATACACTATTAAACAAGACTGTTCCTTCCTCGAGGGTGCCGGTTTGTATTTGCCCTAAGTTAAACTTTCTTACTGTGGATCCACCCTCATTCTTCAGGCTATATTACAATAAAAATAAAAAATTTTAACTTCTCTTACCAACTCAAAGTCCTTGTAAATGAGCCAGAATGTAAATGGATAAAATGAAGTCATCCTCTACCCATAACCCACTTTTAAAGCTTACCATTAGTCGAGCATCTTCTCTTTCCAAAATTTTCTGAGCCTGATCATCAGGGAACTTCAGCACGGAGGTGATAACTTTTGCCATGGTCTACAAGGGAAGTTAGGAGATGATCACCAACAGACAGGAGAGCAGGAGCGCCGACCCATCTGACATGTTCTGCTGGTGAGATTCTTTAGTGCTCTCAATGGAAGCCACAACCAAAGAAGTATGATGTGAAGGTATCAGTCAAGGAAATGACGGCCAACACTAGCATTTCAATTTAAAAAGACTTCTCACAATGTCTGGCTGATGTTATTTTAAGATGCATTTACAATAGCATGAAGCTATACAAAGTTCTAATGCTCTTGGCCCTTCTTCTTCTTAAGATGAAACTTTATTACTCATTCATTTTATAAGACTTTTTATTTGTAGAAATCTATCTAGTAAGTGATGTGTTGCCAAAACATATGCTCTAAATAATCAGAATTGGATACTCCCAAGTTCAGCTTTAACTAAATCACATCATATATCTCATAAACATGGGCTACTGCATGAACATGAACATGCTTAGTAGGTATCTTTAAGACATGCAGCACATCAACCTAATAGAAATACAAATTACATTTTAAAGAAACACAAGATGTTTTGTTTGGTAGAAAACATGATGAATCAAACATTACACATGGTGGCTTGCAAAACAAGATCATAAATTGTGCAGATCTAAATAAATATACCGTAAGTCAGACTGTCACCCATAAGCTCGCGGAAAATTCTCCTCAAAGGCTGAAATTGCCTATTTTGTGTCAAGATGAGATGTTTTGAGGGAGACAGAGAGGAAAGAAGATACCACTTATGAAATAAGTAGGACAACAAGTTCAGAGCTTACACATAAATGCTGGTGCTAGTGCTGCCCTGGGGACCCTTCCAGAGAAGGGGAGGCTTGCCCGGGAACCTGACTCTCACACTCTATTCACGGTACATGGACTGTGCGGTGGTGGTGGTAGGGAAGAGGGGGTGGAAGGGACAGGCCAGAGAAGATCACTGAGGATAAGGTGACACAACAGAGTTAACCAAAAATTTTGGAAACTCACATCTTTAGGGAAAAAAAAATCATTCTTTCCAGGAAGGAAAGAAATGAACATTTAAAAAAATTCCTAGTATGTTCTAAGCCTAGACAAGGCACTTCACATATTTCTAATACTTCTTTGAACTAAAAGATCAACTAATACCACAAACCCCAACACAGCCAGATGTTAGTTTCAGTCCCTATCTTTCTTTTTATTTTCTGCCTCTGCTTTTTGATGATTAAAAAAAAATACCATTTAAAACAACTTATTTCTTGGAGAATTGGAATTCTTGGAAAATTCCAAAGGCATTTTATAAAAACCCTAATCCTTTTTATTATATTGTTATACTAAAGTCTAGAAGCAAAGCATAAATGCAGCATGAAATGGCAACAGAAATATGAAGTAGTAACTATTTCAGTATTCTTTTTTAAAACACTCTGAAGCAATTTTAAATGTTTTCTGGTATATTATCTATGAAGGCTATTTTTAGGAAATAACAAAAATGTAAAATTCAGAAATTTACAATTGTAAGACTTTGTAAATTTGAATAGCTTATAAAGTTGAAAGTACCTCAAAATCCAGTTATATCCACTATGAAACCACATATACAAGGATACACAAGCATGTCTGTCAAAAAACAAAATAACTGTGGCTAGCGTCTCTTCACATTTCTAGACGATGGTAATCGGGAAATCCACCTCTGAATTCATCAGCTATCTCACCAGAATTTGCAGCTGATTACCCAGTAAAGGCTTAAAGCTCTGGCCTGGCATGCCGGCAACCACTTTTGTGGAGAAGCCCAGCTCTCTGCCACACCGTGGGGAAGAAGTCAGACTACTTACTCCACACACAATGCCTTCAGGCCCTGGGAGTGGGCAAAGGTCAAACGAGCCACCTGGTGCAGAAGTGGCCCTGTTGCCAGGTTTTCTTTAGGGAGAGGTTCCAATAAAAGTTAGGAAGAGAAACAATTGCTATTGAAAAGGAAGACAGGCTGACTTTTAGTATCAATAACAGCACAAAGGATCAAAACCCAAGAAAAAGAAAGTGCAAGAACAGAAGAAAGAGTGGGAGCTTACTTTTTACTTCACACCTTAAGAATGTGTGTTCTATGTGTGGTCTTAAAAAAGTCATCTTCCTCATAAAACTGAAAACACTGTGTGCAAAGGCAGATGAAGAATCACAGGTGGGGTGACATACAGATCCTGCCAGACAAGAAACACCTGCAGAGGAGGATCAGACTGCAGTGGCTGTAACAAAACGCTGGCTCATTCTAAAGCCATAATCCGGTCTCCACTTCAAATTCTTTATTAATGTGTAAAAATTGGACAAATAAGCAAAACATATGTCTAAAATAGTGCTGACCTTGTCAATCCCTACTCAAAAATGTTCAGGGCTAACCCCAACACCTCCAGGTAAAGCTGAAAGCAGGCCAGGCCCTCCCCACTGCCCAGCCCTAAGCAGTCACTTCCCCAGTCCAGATCTAGTGTTTCGGTTGGACCAGACTACAAGTCTTCCAAAACCCACACTCCATGTCCTGCCTTGGACCTCTGTCTAGGCTTCCCTCCTATCTGAGGTCATCTATAAAAATTTAAGCCACGCCTTCCCACCTTCAAGCCCAGTAGACACACCAGCTTCTTCTCCATGATGTCTTCCTTGACCTGCCCATACGTAAACATGAAGACTCTGTGCCTCTCTTAGCATCACATTATGCTTAACTGAGAACAGCTCCCCTTCCCTACTATAGATGGCCCTTGACTTACAATGGTTCAACTTAAATGATTTTTCAACTTTATTATGATACGAAAGCAATACGCATGATAAATAACATGAAATATTCAACACTTTATTATTAAATAGGTTTTGTGTTAGATGACTTTGCCCAACTATAGGTTAATGCAAATGCTCTCAGCATGTTTAAGGTAGGCTACATCAAGCTAAGATGTTCAGTATGTTAGGTGTTTCAAAAGCATTTTCGATATAATATTTTCAACTTATAATGGGTTTATCAGGAAGCAACTCCCCCGAAAGTAAGTCAAGGAGCATCTGTATATGGTAAACTCCTTAAAGTCAGGGATAATGTCAAATTCCATCTCCCCATCCATCCTAGTGATAAACAAAGGGCCACAGGTATGCAGTAAATTAAATGGAAAATCTGCTACCAATTTGCAATATTTACTTGTAAAATGTGAATGCAGAATGATAGCCTACTCATCATCTTTAGGAACTAGAAAAACACACTGCATGAAGATCATGAAGACCAGAGAGAGGACTCCCTGCCTTGAGGACATCCCTTTCAGCTGTCCACAAAGTCACAGCCTATAACTAACTGCAAAGCCCTGAGAACACCAGCTTAGATGAGGCTGAGTGGGCAAAGCCCCAGATGTCATCCTACAATGTTAGCTGCGTCTTTCTTCAGAAGGACTTGCACTCTGTAGAGATCTCATCCCACACACGTTTGCAACCTCCAAAAGAAACACGCTGAGGCAGTCTCTTCATTTCACAGACCAAGAAAAGGTTAAATAATTTATTTAGCAACAACACTGGGATGATAGTTTTAAAGTCGCAAATGAACCAAAGTAGCTAATGTTCTAAGAGGCTATCTTTTTTTAAAGTATGCCTTTCCTCCTTCTGGGTAGTAACTAGGCAACATAAACTACCTCACCTCAAACAACAGGCTGCTATCCAATAAAGACATAATAAGAGAATTCACATTTCATTAGCTTTGTTTTAAAAAGATAGGAGAAGGTTAGTTTCAGCTATCCTTTGAATAAAAAGAAGTCCTTAGGAAACAAAGCCACGGAACCAATGTGCATCCTCTGGTGATGCACACTCAGGACTAGTCATGACTTCATTTGAAACTATCTGATTCGATGAAATGCGATTCCTACAGATATCGAGGACTCAAGTGACTCTAGCCCTGTACCTTCTAGTGTTTAGCAGAATCTATAATCCATAAATTCATAATATTATTTTAAGACATGTTCTTATGCCCTTAGTTTTTATGTTTTAAATAGATTTCAAATCAATCCCTGAAATGGCTTAGCAACCTATGACTCAGGCACCCACAAATTAAAACACTATTTCTAAGAACAGAAAACTCATTATCCCATTCTCAGCCATACACACTTTGTAAAAGTTCATGTAGAGAAGAACTTGAAACAAAATGAGAAAAATAAACTGCTTTAAATAGAAAATTTCGTTTGAGGAAAGACTCATGAATTCCCTAAATGCATTTAATTCAATTCAAGATATATCTACCAAAAGTCCAACACCACAGGGGATATAAATAAGACTACACTCAAGGACCTTATAATAAATTTAATCTCCTAAAAAACAAATTAGCCAAGCATTATTATCATATGATGTGGTCATTTTTTAATGATCAATATTCCTTATGTGAAAGAATGATTTTCTTACACTGATGAATGTAAAATATTTCTAAATACCCCTAAGTAGGGGTATTCTAAATGGTCATTCTTAATTATGACCATTTCCAGTACTTTTATACTATTAGTCCTTAAGTCTCCATGAAAATAAAATCTATTATCTTAACTTTAAGATCTGCAAGTCAAAAATTAAAGTCACATGCTTCACAAAGTATTAAGTTAATGAAATTTTAAATTTTAGTATTTCGCATTATCCAACAGTCTTTTTTAAAATCAGTATTTTATAAATGTAGAACTATAAGCAAAATCTGGCCATCAACCTCTGTAAATTAAGAGCAATGACACCCGTCAGCTACTATTAGCATGTACTGTGTTAACGGAAAATGTATGGAATCAATATGTGTATTACAAACGGGACACATTCCCTTTTAAAGCAAGCCACACACCAAACCCCATCATGATTTATACCTTAGTCTCACGACCCATCATATACTCAAAAAGCACTTTTCGCAAATACTCAAACTCAGTAGGTTCTCCGAAGAGCGAGACGTTAGTATGGTGCAAATTGCCACCTGTCAAATAAAAAACAGATCAAACTGTAAAGACAAAACTAGATAAACTCATTATTACTTAGAAAACAGACAAACTGAAAAACAACTGAACAAAGAGATGCATCATTCCTGTGCTAATTAATTACAGTGCATGGTATTGTATTGTGTGTACGTAAAGCATTCCAAATGGTATTCTTCCCTTGTAGAGAAAACAAGAATTATTATAGTAACCTTATTTCTCACATTTTTTTCCCTCTTCCTTCTTCTGGAATGACAATTTTAAAAGACTATACTTAGGGAATACAAATATTCCTAAAAACTGGTTTTCTTTCTTAAATATTACGTGTTGGCTTCTACAATGATTAAAATTAACAATCATTTTTACTTTATTAAGAATTTAGTATCTCAGAATAGTATTCTAGTTTTTCTAGTATTCCAAGTCTAAAAACACTCTAAGTTTAAATCAAGTCTCCAAAACTGTCTCTAAAAACACAAGATAAGTAAAATAGCTCGAAAATGCATGATTAATATCATTATAATGGTTTTCAAATATTATGATTCACATCTTTAAAAGCTGCCATAAAAAGTTATAGTGCAGCTGTTAAGCTTCATTCAATCTAAAAGTAAAGAATGAATACAGTTCAGGTATATGAACACTATGACAAACTTTAATCTGAAGAAATTCATAAGTATGCATTATGTGATGTCTACACTTGCATCAGCCTCCAGGAATGTGGCCCACTAGGTAATCTGAAAAGCCCTCTGCTATCAAGAAACACCTCAACGCTGTGTGAAAGCTGCATGGAAACATTCTAGGATCATAGGAAACCCTGAAGGGGTGGAGGAACACAGGGAAACGAAAGCACTGATTTAACGGGGAGGCAAACGGCAATCTGGGCATACCTAGACAGTCACCACATGAAGAGCTTTCTCAGGAAACCAGAGACTGGGCCTGGGGCCCCCACGAAGGGGAGCTGCATTTATGCTGTGCCATCAGAACAGCGGGACAGAAGATTCCAGAGCAGCACGAGGAGCCTCAGAGGCACTGCAATGCTCTGGATGGCGGCTTCCAAGGTGTGAACTAGCCTCCATACTCAACTCTCTGTCACATGTATGTGTATGTTTGCACTACTTTATTTTTTAAAAGTATATATTTTTAGAAGACCCAAGTCATTCAAACCACACTTTGCAAATACAAAGTACCAAGAACCAAATAATAATTTCCTCCTTAAAAAATACATGTTTCATCCCTCCAAATCAGTGATTTTCAACCCTTTTCATCTCATGACACACAGAAACTAATTACTAAAATTCTGCGGGACACCAAAAAATCTATTTTTTGCTGATCTGACAAAAAATAGGTATAATTCTGATTCATTCACACAAGATGGCTACTGTTGTTTTGGCTGCTGTCATTTTTTTACTTGACAAGCTAAGGATAAAGAAGTCAGTGCCCCTGACTAAAGAGTCAGGTACTGCGTGTTCTGAGAATCCCTGCAGCATACCAGTGAGCCAGCCGCAGCACACTGCTTGAAAAATCACTGCTCTAGATCAGCACAAAATGCAAATGTCTGCAATGTTTTTCACTTTTCAGAATATAATTAATTTTATTGTTTTAAACATTAGATAACTTATTTGTTGCTATTTTCCTGGAGAAGAAATTAATACTTTTTCCTGCATGATGGGTACACATTTTACTCTTTAAAGAAGTGGCATGGTGAAGAAACTGATCTACGTATTCGACCAGACGACAGGGCTTGTCGAGAAGATTCATTAAGCTGATATGCAAAATGTACTTTATAATACTGCGTGGCACTTGACATTATGTATATTATTAAGTAAACTGCATATGATCATTTTACAACTTAAAACTGAGAAAAAAAATTATGTATGAAATTCTTATGTTGAAACTTACCAAAAAGAATCGATACTATTTTTAGGCACTGCTGAGCACTGCCTGAGCAGTTCTGCGCTGAGACTCACATGTGCTGACTTAGCTATGAGAAGCAATCTTTGTAGCAGGAGTCTCCTCTGCAATAAGCCATAGGAAACTTCCAAATCAGTTTTCCCTTCATTTTGAAAAGCATTTTGGAAAGAATCCAAAGCAAGTCCTATTTCATTTAATTAAAAACTATGTAGTATCTTATGTTATTTCATAGCAATTAAGCACTTTCAAAAATACGAAAGAATGCAAAATAGCTTAGCTTCATGTCCTAGTACCTCCCGCAAAAAAACCCAGAAAGCTTTACAAAACATTTAGCAAAATAAAACTATTCTGAATGCAGTGAGGCAGTAAAACTGAGAATGAAAAATTGTTATGAGATTATTCAATGATTATCTCAAGGGAACAACTACATACAAACCCAAGCTCAGCTTTAAAATCCTCTGTATATAACACACATTATTTAAATTGAGAATAGTATTTCCAATTCATCCTTTCCCAACTTGCATGTAAGAGTGTTTACAAAATTATTTTCTCCTCTAATCCTGGTTTAAAATTTAGTAATTGTGTTATTATTGTAATAGTAAAAACAGAAGCATGTAAAATATGTCACTGTGTCTGCAAGAGTGTGTGTGGTGGATTATACACAGGAGAGTCTGGAAAAACACACAGAAGCCATCAACCAGGCCCATCCGGAAAATGGACAATGGAGTGGGAACTTGCAGTTTCACTTGTACACTGTAGCATTATTTGAATTTTTAAACAACAAATATACATTCATTGTTTTAGATTGCCACCATTCTTTCCTTAAAACCAGCTGTTATTGGTGAATCACAAAGGTAAATATATTCACTGGAAAGAATAAAATTAGCAAAGAGAAAAATAAAAATCATCCATCGAGCCCCCAATAGAGATAACCAGGGTAACATCGTGTGAGAGGTCAGTCTTACCTCTGTGAGGGGGCCCCCCAGTTGTTGCACACGCATTCTTTTCACATTTCTTCAAACGGTCTTCTAAATTGTGAATCTAAAATAATACATATTTAAATCACACCATAAAATTCACATGGAGACCATATGGCAACAAAAAGGACTGCTTGTAGCCACTTAACTTTTTTTAATGCTGAAAATGCATCGCCAAATAAAATTAACACCAATAGTTTCTCAGGTATGACACCAAAAGCACAGACGACAGAGGGAAAAATACATAAATCAGACTTTAACAAAAGTAAAACGTTTGGGCCCCAAAGGATCACATCAAGAAAATGAAAGACAATCTACAGAATGGGAGAAAATATTTGTAAATCATGTATCTGATAAGGAACTCATACCCAAAATATGTAAAGAACACTTAAAATTCAACAACATAAAAACAAATAACCCAACTTAAAAACAAGCTAAGGACTTGAACAGACATTGCTCCAAAGAAGAGACACAAGCAGATGATAAGACGCCCGACATCACTACTCATTAGGAAAGTGCCAATTAAAACCATAATGAGATACCACTTCATACCAGCAGGGCTATAATCAAAAAACTTGGTGAGGATGTGGAAAAATTAGAATCTTTATACTGTTAGTAGGAATGTGAAATGGTGCCACTATGTAAAACAGTTTGGAGGTTCCTCAAAAAGTTAAAACATATAATTATAGTATAATCTAGCAATTCCACTCCTGGTAATACAATCCAAAGAACTGGAAACAGGTGTTCAAACAAAATTACAAAGCCAACTATTGAATCAGTTCTTTTGTAATTAGTTGAAAGAGATTCAAACACATGCTAACATAAACTAAGGAAGGCACTTAAAACACAAAGCACCAAGCAGAGCAGTACCTGTTCTCTGAACTCCTGCTCTTTCAACTTCGCGTCATTGACCAGAGTCGTCTTCTGCGCGAGTTGTGTCTGAGAGAGCAAACGTCAAGTGTGAAAGGCATGTGGGTGTCATCACTGTCTGCATATTTTTCTGCACTGGCTAGGGATTTATTTTTACTTAAAATAGTTTCTTTATATTTTAACTTAAAACTCAAGATGATCCTGAAAACGCACTATCTTCAGTCAAATTCAATGAAAGTTTAGTCTTACCTGTAGCTCCATAATTGATACCTAAAAATTGAAAAGAAAAAACAATGAGTGTATACAATAAAATTTTGAACAAACAATAAAATGGAGTAATGTGAAATTACAAGGAAATAAGAATTCATGTTACAGTCTTAAGAGAGTGGTCAGATTTGAAATGACACAACTTTAAATATTTGCTTTTAAACCAGGCCTATTTTGCTGTACAAACTATTATGGTATAAATATACACTCACCAAACTTGTAACAATGAATACCACTTAGCAGGGGAGGGTTTACTGTATATACTTCTGTATTATCTGACTCTTTTATAACAAGAATAGATTCATATAATTTTTGTATAATTTGTAAAAAAATTAAACATATTAATCTCTATTTAAAGCATATGGGCCCTTTAAGAAAACTTCTATCAGTATTTCTGGGAATCCACTCTTAGCTATACTCACAAATAATTTTTCATTAAACTCAACACTGATATGCAATGCAAGACATAGCAGAAACAACAAAAGGAAGGAAAAGGATAAAAATTCAGAAAAATAAAATAAAAAAATATTTCTTAGAGTAGAAATAAAAATTAAGGATATTTCCTCTCCTTTCTTATGACACAAGGACTCAGAAAACCTAAATATTAATTTCATAATCTTTCAATAGTCTGCCATCCCAACACAGGTCAAAATGTCACTGCATGCAACATCAATATTTATTTTGATGCCAAGGAAAAGTACATGTTAGACAGTAAAATATATGTATTCTTCTTAAAGGAAGTAATATTTTATAGCGCCTGGTATATTCACATTATGACCAAATAGGGCAGGGGGTGGGGGCAGGCCTCCTCTGTCCAACACAACACTGATTTGTGGACTTGAGCGTTTTATTTAACCTCTTTGAACCTTAGTTCCATTGTCTATAAAATACGGGCAAAGGTTTTTGTTCAGGTGAAATGAGGTAGGTATGTGTGTTAGTAGGCGAGTCAAATCATGGAAATGACGATGTTTTCAGGAAATAAGGTGACACCAAGTGCAGCTCCTCTCACTTTATCACTGCCAGGGTTGTCCTCCTGCTGCTGCAGCCTCTGCTGACACTTCCTCTGCAGCTCCTCGAGTTGAGTCTGCAGGCCCACTACTTTTGCAGTCATTTCTTCTTCACGAGCCTGTAGAGTAAAACAAATCTGTTAATAAACTTACCAAAAGAACACAGTAGAGAGACAACGCGGTATTGAGAAAATTATCTCTGTAGGACAAACCTAAACATTTCTGGAGTCAGCATCTGTGCTAAAAGAACATTTGGAATTGGAATGTCGATCGAATGTAAGCAATGAAGACAGGACGAGTGTCTGCTGAGTAAGAGTCATGCAGGAAAAACCACCGCAAACAGGTATCCGATTTAACTGCTGCTGACTTGCCAAACCAAGGAACAGTGTCAAAAACGAACAACAGGCCCCATGGCACAAAACAAGGCAATGAACCACCACGGGACACAGGGAAATCTGACTTTAAATGCCACTTGTAATGAATTGAGAACACCTGAAAAAGAATGAAGCCCTTCTCTCAACATAAGCAAAGGGGGGTCCCCTTCAACATCCCCCGACCGAGACACATTTTAAGCAGCTACCACCCCCTAAACCACCATTACCCAGAAACCGTCATAAATACATTCCTGCCGGCTCTTGGTTTTCTGTTTTCATTGTGCCTTCTACCATCCTGTGTGAATATCTTTGTCAATGTGGGTTAGCCTTGTTTGAAAGAATCGTCTCTTAGCTATTTATTCAATAAAGCCCAGATTTTAACATGACGATTAGTTATGTTTAACGATTCCTTTGACAGCTATGGGATGCCAATCTAAAGCAAGCCCTCTAAGAATTACAAAAGAATCCTTGATGTGTTATTTTTAATTTAAGAAATAGGTCTATAGTTCCCTTTGTAAAAACTTTTAGTCTTCTTGGAGGGGAAAATAAAAAAACAGTACTGCTTGCTTTGAAGCAAAAAAAGTAAGAAAAATTAGGCTGAATATTTATGCACACACGGAAATTATGTTTGAAGGACTAGTTATTATGCCAAAGGCAAATCACTATCAAAGAGAACCCAGTTCTGTAGCCAGTGTAGCTTTAGGAGTTGCTCCTCCCAGCGAAACCGCTGAGGCTGGGACTGAGGCAAGTAGGCAAGCTCCTCCACTCGCGCCTGTTCGACTTGCCACCACCTCTGTTCCCAAATAAAGTCTCCCCTCCCCTACCATGTGTCACCTCTTTCAAAGTGCCCAGCAGGAGCCAAGCATTTGGCTAAGTTCTCAAGATTAGAGATGAGTAACAAAACCCCTGCCCACAAGATGCTTACAGTCTAGGGGAGAGGACAGATACGTGAATACATCTACACATGTATGTGTGTGTGTGTATGACAAAAATCACATTATAAGTAATAAATATAGATGAGTACAAAAGAAAACAGAGGCAATTAATTCCATTTAAGAGGTCTGCAAAAAACTGTGAGTGAAAACAATATGATGCAGAAAAGTACATTTAAAAAAAGCTAACTTTGGGTTGGAAAGAAAAAAATAAGAATGTTTCATTTTTGTTTTAGTTTGCGTAAGGAAATACTGGAATATTCAGTAAGACACTAATGGCTACCTGTGGAGGAAGAAAAGGGACAGGAGGTAGAATACGGAGAATAGAAATAGGTACAACTTTCATTACAGACCATTCTCCAACTATACTTTTTTATATTATTTGGATCTTTAAACCACATGAATACATTCCACTCAAAAAACATTTTTTTTCTAAGTGAAACTTAAATTTTTAAATGTTTCTTTTTAAAAGCAAAATGAGAGCTGGTCCACAGCTGCAGTGACACAGGGAGTTTGGGAATGAGACCTGTAGGCACACCGAGAAGCGAGAGCAAAGGTGAAGGACGGTGAGGAGTAAGCTAAAGCTGAGTTTGGTTGGAACACAGACTGAACCGAGGAGCTGCCACCTGGACCATGGGAAGCCACTGGAGACATTTAGGAGGAGAAGTGATGTCATCACATTTGTTTCAAGATAGAAAACAATGGCAAAGAGATGAGTACCTCAGCAAAGAAAAGATCAGCAGCAATGCCGACCAGCCCAGATGAAAGATGGCAGCCCAGACCAAGGCAGCGGCAGTGGACTTACCCAGGAGAGGAGCACGCACTGTAACTCAATAAACACACTCCATCCTAAGAGCCTACTCTATGTTGGATATTGTGCTGGAGATACACAAGTAAAGGGAGACAGAGGATTTCCCTGCCTATGAAGTCAGAGAACACAAGCAGATTTCATGTCCTAAGAGGTATACGGATACATATACATATGTGAGGGGCGGAGAAGTGACTCAAGGATCACAAAAGTTTCTATATTCTTCAAGGAAGGAATGGTAACAATATTATTTAGATAGTAAAGGCAGGAAAAGGAAAATGTTTCTGTACCCCATTTTGCTACTAACAAATAACAGAATTATTTTAATGATGGCAAAAATACAGCATTCTATAATGTCATCATTAAAACAAATAATCTGATAACAGCTTTTCAGGGGTGGGAGGACATCACTACATAATATATACAAACCCCATACAAAACTCCAATTCCAGTAGTTTCTAAATGGGAAAATGGTAAGAAAATGCCTCGGAATAAAAGCAATATGGTGTGTGCTGAGAAGGTTTACATTTTATAAAAGAAACTGTTCAAGACAGAGCGCGTATCTGGAGTATTTAGATGAGGACTACCTGCTCAACCGCAAACCCAACCCCAGGCCTGGAGGCTGAGAGTCTGCCCTAGCACTGGGCCCACAAGCACTGCAAAGGTGGCTAGTCCCAACTGAGATGGGCTGTAAGTGCGAAAACACACTCGTCTCAAAACTTCATACATACATAATTTTTATACTGACTACATATTAAAAAGACAATGTTTTAGATGTGAGTTAAAACATTATTAAAATTAAATTCACCCGTTTCTTTTGATTTTTTGTAATGTGGCTACTAAAATCTTTAGATTACCTATGTGGCTTGTATTTGTGGCTTGCATTATATTTCTAATGGACAGTGCTGGTCTGAGATACAGGAAGGAGCTTGGGGGAAAGTCTACTGGAAAAGCCAATTCCTCTGCCCACCCTCCACTTCTTGCCCACCTGCTCTGCTACTCTAAGTCTAAAGCTTGAAGGACCATTTGCTTAGTTTTCTCTAATAACTTAAGCAGGTTTTCAAGGATGAACCATACCAAAGGCTAATCTCTCTCCCCACCTCCTCACCCCTCTACCTACACATCTGTCATATCTAGGGAAATCTACCAACTGCTGCCCCACACATCCAGATACAGAGAAGTAGTTCACAAAACGGAACTCTACAGCTCCCTGACTTGATTATTCACAGTAACTGCTGCCTTCCCCACATTCCTTTCTTAAGGAAAAAAAGTCTTTATGAAATATACAAAGCTGATGAAGAGTGGATGCTCTAACACTTACTAGGTAGTTTTGGGAAAATCATTCAACTACGCTAAACTTGCTTTTCCTTCTAGAGAAAAACAAAAACAAAAACAAAAAAAACCTCATAAAACTAAACTAGCTTTAATGTATCTTCCGATTCCAACATCTCTAAGCATTCAAGAAACAACAGTATTTTTAAAAACTTCACACATATGTGTTCTATGGAAGTATAAAAGATGTGAAATTATTCAGAATGAGATCTAAAGTTCAAACAGTATAAAAAAGTGCCATTTATATGCATGGGTCATCCCCTGGAATTTCAGCCTTTTCAATCACATTTAAAATTATTAGAATCTATCCCTGGCTGAGACTTTTATTGCTGCCAAAGTCAGCTGAGGCATGATTCACTGATTCATGCGTTCTTAGTCATCAAATGGTTCTCAGAATATAGTGAAGTAAGGCTTGGAGTAACTAAAGCATCTGCAACCCAGTGAAGAATAATTTATATTGTTTTACATTTGGAAATGTTTTGGAGTCCAAAATACTCACTAGCATTCAAGGCTTATCTTCACACACAAAAATAACGATAATCCACCTGTAGTGGAATAAGGACACGGAAATATTCTTCCACTAAATATAAAAAATCTGGCTGATGCACTCCTTTTTCCCCCATCTTTTTCATCCTTTGGGACCAATGAAAACCATGAAAATTGGGTAGGGGTGAAACAAAGTGAACTGGCCCCCCTGGAAAGCTCTCAGAGAACTAAGCTAAGTGGCCACACCCAGACAGACACTAACTGTTCTATCACTTAGACACCATCCAAGCACAAGCTCTGGTTTCTTAGCCTGGGTCTCTCACAATTTAGCCTGACTTTGGGAGAAATACAAATAAGAGAATAAATTCTTCCCCTTAGCAACTCACTGTTGCTTCAATATCTTCCAACTAGACTGTACAGCCTGCTTAGCAGAACCTGATCAGGAAGCTATAATCTTGGCAGAAGTCAATTAGACTCCTTTATAAATCTACATAGAGTGCAGAAATACTAATTTGGATAAGGCTGAGCAAAAAAAAAAAAGTCTGACAGCCCAATCTTCTTTAACGCTATCATGAAATCTCTTATAGCTAAATTTCAAAGCAGAGAAAATAAGGTACATCAAGGATTTCTTCGTATTTTTTCGCTGTTCTTTTCAGATCATCTTCTTTCTCTGCAATTTTTTTATATAACTGGTTTGTCTCTTCTTGATGGCTCTGTAAAAGTTCGGCCTCCACTTCCTGGGCTTTATCTAATAAATAAAGAATGGACACACACAAGAGAACATATTAGGTAATAATTAATACCTGCATCCCAATATCAGCAAAAATCCATGTTTCAAATCAAATTTTATAAAAATCAGCTGATCAAATGTGCCCCTCTCAGAGAGCAGAAGTGTCTCTACGAGGTGATCAATTCGCCAGGGCTTTCGGGTTTATTCCCTGCCACTCTCTCAGTAAGGCAAGGCAGTGCCAGGCAGTTTGCAGGTTCCCATGAGAGAACGTTCCTGGGCAAGAATCATTTTTCCTCCAATTTAATTACTTAAAGCACTTAGCAGCACAGTGTGAAAAGATTAAGCTTAAATTATAAACAGTCTCTGCTGATACTGCTTGTTCTCTATTGAATTTAAATTTTTCCTTACCAATGGTTTCTTTTACAGCTATTTCCAGCTCCTGTTCCTTTTGTGCCAGCTGGGTGTGGAACTCCCTCATCAGCTGCTTTAATGTGGAATTGTGCTTCAACTCAAGATCCTCCTGCTCCAGCCTGAATAACAGAGACACGAGGTTAGCTACTGTCATACAAAAGCAAGCTGTAAAGAGTTAACTGGTCTTCAAAGCACTGTACACAGGATCAGGGGGGTGCAACTGCGTGTGTGAATGTGTGTCTAGGCACAGTAAACTTTGAAAGGGTAAGTAAACTATGATTACCTTTAGGGAATGGTGCTGGGGATTTGAAATTTTTTCTTTCCACTTAAAATTCCTTGGATATATACCTAACATCAAGATCTTATATGTTATAAGAGCTCTTCAACCCCCCACAAATGGACACGGAGAAACACTCCCTCTGCCTGAAATTGTTTTTGTTTCTCCTCAGTATTTAATTTACTAGATTTATGTTTAATACTTCAGGTAGGTGAAACTTAATTATATTAGGCACCCAAAAAAGGGACTTAATTAAGGAAGACTGCCTTATAAATATTTATGCTAAAAAAAAACTTACTTGATTTTCTCTTCCATTTCTTGTTCATGTTCTTTCCTTGTTATATCCAATTCTTGCTGATGCTCCTTCCGCAACATTCGGAGATCTTTCTGCAGTTTCACAATCTCCTTGCCCAGCTTCTGCTTCTCCTGCTCTGCCGCTGCTAATTTAAACTCCAGGTCATGGTGCTCAGCCTCCATGTTACTAAGCAATTTGGGTTGGACCACATGTGATTTGGACTTTTCTTCAGCACTTTCTTCCAAAATTTCTGTGGGTTTACTTTTTCCATTCCTCTGTTGTTGCAAAGCCTGTAATTTTTCATATTTTGAGGTCAACGCTTCCATTTCAACTCTATGTTCTTCCTTCTCTCTAACTAAGCAGGAATCCAGCTCTTTTATCTTTTGCTCCAAAATCTGACAGGCTAGTTCCTTCTCCTGGAGGGTTTTCTGGACATCATCAACTACATTTTCCAAGTTTTGCTTTGCCCCTATGTTATTTTTACCTCTTTCTTCTTCCATGTGCTGGGATACTCTCAAGGAATATTTGTTTTTTAATTCAAGTTCTTCTTGAAGATGATTAATCATAACTTGATCCTCATGTTGCTTTGCTTCAGCATGTTCCAGCTTTACTAAGAGTTCCCGGTATTTGCACTGCATTTCAGAATGAGAAGACATTGTCTCTTCTTTGTCCTGCTCTAGTCTCTGTAATAGCTTTTCCTTTTCAATTAAGTTTCTTTGTAAAACACTGATTTTTTTCTCACATGCCTTCTGCATACAGCCCTGGGAATCTGCTTCTTCTTGCTCAGTACATGCTGCCACATTTTTTGCTGATCTGGGTACAACTGATGTTTCTGATTGTGGTGAGCTTTCCGTTGACTTAAGTTTTTCTTCCAAGATGTGAATTTCTCTCTCTCTTTCCTGCAATTTTGTATTTAGCTCACTCAAATGGCTTTCTGTATCTTTCTTATACTGCTGTTCTTTCTCTTCCATTTGAGATAACAGCTGTTTCTTGATGGCAGCAATTTTTTGTTCAGCTTTCTTCTTCAGTTCCACTAATTTTGCAGCGCTCTCTAACTCAAGTCTATCCTCCAAAGCCTTTAACGCCTCCTCTTTGCTTTTCACCGTTGAATTCACATGTTCCAATTCTTCCTTCTTAGTTTCAAGTTCAGATTTCATGGAAGCCACTTGTTTTTCAAGTCTTAAGACCTTTTCTTCAGTCTCTTTAACCCTGTTGTCCTTTTCTTCTCCTAACTCTTGAATGTGCTGTAGTTTCTGAACCATTTCATTCTGTTCAATATCCTTTTGTTGATTATAATTTTTAAGAACTTCATTTAAGGACACAATTTCATTTGTTTTCTGAGTAACGTGCTCCTCTAATTCCAAAATTCTTGCTGTTTGAATTTTTAACTCAGTCTTTAAATTGCACTCCTTTTTCTCCATTTTGCTCTTCTTATCTTCCATTTCACCCTTTAAACATTCAAGTCTTTTATTTTGCTGGTCAAGGTCTTCCTTCAATAAAGTTATCTGCTCCTCCTTTTCACTGGTGTCCTTTGTTTTTAACTCAAGCTGTGTCTGCAATTCTTTAATAGTATTTTGATACTGTGTGAATTTTGCCTGGGCTTTCTTCTTCCATTCTGAGAATTTGTTAGATGAGTGATCTACCTGTTCAAGGGCAGAAATTTTCTCTTTACTCAGAGTTTCAACTTTTGAAGATAAATCCTGCACCTGATCTAGCAGTTTACGTTGTTCCTCATCGTGTCGCTGACTCAGTGATGAAATGACTGCATCTTTTTCAGTTAGGCTGATACTATTCTGAAGTTGAGCATTCAAATCAGTTAGCTGTTTACTAAGACTACTGATCTCAGATTTTTTTTCTTTAAGCTCTTCTTTCATCAATGTGACAGCATTGATGTTTTCCGATAACTCTTTCTTCAACTGTGTGATACAAGACTCCTTTTCAGAGGCAGCCTGTTGCTGATTGCCTCCCTCCTTCTGTAAGGCCTCTTTGTCTGTTACAAGACCTTCAATATCTGCCTTCATGCTCTTAATTTGATTTTCTTTTTCCTCTAACTGGTGGGTAGCCTGTTGAAAAGAACTACTTAGTGTATTCTGCTCTTCCATTAGCTGTTTAAGTTGTGCTTCTAATTCAGAAACTTTGCAAGTTTTAATTTGTAGTGCCTCCTTAACTTTAGTTGTATGGTGCTGACAATGGGAAATTCTAGAGAGAATGGCATTAATTTTACTATTACTAAGGTTGATTAGTTCATTTGTTTTAGCTTGTAATAAGGCTTCAGTTTTCTTAGCATAAATATTCAGCTGAACTGCTAGTTCCTCAGACAGTTTTTTGAATTCCAAGCTTTTATCTTCTAGACTTTTCTTACTTCTTTCATGTGAAGATTTTAAACCCTGAAATTCTTCATCTGTGGCTTTCAACTTGTCAGTCAACTCAGAAACCATGAGCTTATCTTTTTCTGACAGCATCTTCAGTTCAACTACATGCTCCTGAAGAAAAGCATTTTCCTTCAGAGAATGCTTCAGGTCAGCCTCCAGCTTTTCAAGTTGAGCTTTCAGTTTAGTTTCATTTTGAGAGAGAGAACTTGTATGAGCAGACTTCTGCCTGACTTGTTCCTGTAACTCCTTTAGTACTGTATCCTGTTTGACCTGTTCCTCCTTTAAACTTGCTATCTCTTTGTTCATCTCTTTCTTTTCACATCCAAATATGAGGACTTTCTGCTTCAGTTCTGCTACTTCTTGTTCTTTTTCCCGTAATTGGATTTCATGTTTTTCCTGAAGTTCTTCAGCTTGCTGATTAAGTTTCTTTTCCCAGTCTGATATCACATCCTTGAGTTCTTGCCTATGCACCTCAGTAAGACTTTCCATTTGCTCCTTTTGGTTTGTTTCCAGTCTTGACACTGCCTCACTGACTTCAGCTGAGTTAGCCTGTGCCAGTTCCAGAATCTTGGCATTGAGCTCTTTTTCTTTCTGACTAAGCTCTAGAACAGTATTTTCAAGCTCTTTTTTAAGCTTGGCCTCCTGATCCAACAATTTCTTCTTTAATGTTTCTTGCATCTCCTTTGCTTTCTGTTTAATTTTTTCCATTTTCTTTTCTTGATTTTGAAATTTGGTTTCATATTCCTCATGTAACACACTAATACTGTCCTCCTTAGCTGATAATTTCTGTTTGAGTGCTTCAATTTCTTTGCTCTGTTCTTCTCTCATTTGTAAAATTAAATTCTCCTTTTCCATTAACATTTGCTTTGTCTGTTCCTGCTCTATGTTATTATCTTTAAGTTGGGACTCATAGAGTTGGGCTAAAGATTTTACTTTTTCCTCCATTTCACTATTCTGTTTTTCAAGTTGCTGCCTTAAGTCCTGCACCTGGATTCTGTGAGTGTCTAATTCGGTACAAACATCTTTCTTCTGTGTTTCAACGTCAGCTATCTGTTTGGTAAGACAAACTCTTTCTGTTTCCAAATCCAACAACTTCTGCTGCAACTGGGCCAACTGGTCCTCAAATGCCTTTGCCTGCTCATGTGTGGTGCTCTGGTGTGACTGAAAAAGATCCAGCTTAGCAGATGCCTGCTGGAGCTCCCCTTCTGACCTTTTAATATCTGCCTCTAAATTTTCCACACGAGCCTGATGCTCTTTCAAATGCTTATCCTTTTCCTGCAAAAGAAGCCTAAGTTGATTAATTTCATCTTTCAATGCCTTCTCAGTTCTCTGGATAGATATCTCTTGTTCTTTAATAATACTGTCAACTTGTTGCTGGTGATGATTTTTCTGTTCATCCAGCTTGGCTTCTAACTCCTGCTTCACTTTATTTGCTTGGTTCTTTAAGACACAAAGTTCCTCTTCTAGCTTGTTGCGGGCATTCAATACTTCTGACAGTTCAGAAGACAATGATTCCAGTTCTGTTTGCTTCACATCAAGCTTTTCTAATGTCCTTTCATTCATCTCTTCTATATGGGCCTGGAAGAGACTCTCTTTGTCTTTCAACAATGTTTCTTTTTCTTGTTCATACTTTTCTCTAAGTTTTTCCATTTCAGTCTGATGCTGCTGCTTTAAGACTTGGAGTTTTTCAGTCCAAAGGTTATCCTGCTGATGCTGCAGGATTTCCAATTCTGTCTTGTGTTTTTCAACCATGACTGTAATTTCTTTATTGTGCTTATTTTTTTCAGCTTCCAAATGAATAGCCAAATCTTCTGACTGAATTTTGCTTTCTTGTAAGCTTTTTTCCAAAGAACTTTCTAATTCAAGAATTCTCTGTTAATAAAAACAGATGTATTTTTATTAAGTACAGACATATTAGCAATGATATATGTGACATGATGTCTACACTTATTTAAAGATTAAAATTTAGATAAACAACTACATATCACACAAAAACTAGAAACGAGCAAAAAAAAATTATCTGCTCAACTCTTAAAGGAGTTACGTAACAGAGAAAAGATTCTATTTTTAACATAACTCATAATTTCAGATTCTTTCTACTTACATGGAAAACTATTCAACTACCTATATCTTAAGAATATTTTGTATGAATAGTCAATAAGAAATAAATCATAAAAGTAGATAATAGTAACTGTTGGTAGAAACATAGGTGTTTTTCTGTTTTTTTTTAAGGCCTATAATAGTATCCTATTACTTTCATAATTTAATTTTGGAAGATAAATAATGTGACTGATTCTTTTACTCCAAAAATTATCATTCAGAAAATAATTTACAAAAACAAACAAAAGGAACTTACACAAATCTGACCAAAGATTACTATTATCCCATGAAAGTATCAGTGTTGACTCTGAAGGAAAAAGGCTAAGTCAGAGTTAGAAAATGTCAGAGCAGGTCTTAAGGAATTACCAAATCCAATCTCTTTGTTGAACAGGTGAGAAAATTAATTTACAAAGCTAGTACTGGAGGATCTATGACTGAGTACCTAGTCCCCTCCACCATGCCATCTTATGTAAATGATAGAAATGGGAAAATAAGGTAGTCTGGAACTACAGGTAAGAAGCATGACTGTTTCACTGTCCAAATCAGAACAAAAAGACTAAATAAATGACATCAGTCAGTTTATTCAAAATAGAGTGTACATTTCATATACTTCTGAGGGAAGGGCCAGAGGCCTTAAAAATGTACACACTGAGATGTATATACAAATATGTTTATTATAGGACTATGTTTAATATGGGAAAATTGAGAAAAACTTAAACATACCTAACCTGTGATACAGAGAATAAACTATGTCCAGGACATGACATGACATGAAGGGGGACAGGCAGTAAGGTGCCAGGGCAAGGGCTACCCACAAAGTGAGGCCACTTGCTAAAGGTCAGGGTAAGTGATGGAACAGAGAGGCCACAGAGCCCAGGTGCGAAGAATCAGAGTGAGTGGCTGACAGACACACAGCCAGCTGAAGGCAGAGTCAGGAGCACCCTGCAGCAAACACCAGACCACTCTCATGAATAGCTGTTACTATCAAAAATGAAGTGCACAGGTACGTAAATCTAACCCAGTAGCACAAAAGCTTCTCTACAACTGGAGAGAACACATAGTTTTCATATTCAAACAATTTCATATTCAAACAATTCAGGCTCTGGAGCCTGAATACCAGATGAACTTACAGTCCTGTAAGTCTCTGCTTCTTGCTGAGCGTCCCGAAGTTTATTTTCACTCTCTGTGAGGATTGCTTTTTTCTGCAACTCTAACTCTTCCAGGGCCAGAGATTCTTGCTGTTCTTTTTCTTGGGAGATCTTCAGATATTCTGATTGACATTTTTCCTGTGCCAACAACAATACCACCTTAGACCCACATACATCTTCAGCATTCCCAAAGCACTTGCAACAGAAATCACACATTCCACTGATCGGCACGCCAGCCCTGTAAGGTAGGCACACTACCATCACCTCTGTCTTCCCACACCGGAGTCCAAAGAAGCAAGGCACTGTGGCTTTTACAGAGTGGTCTGGCCAGTATTTGCCACAATTACTATTGATATGAAAACTCCTGTTCCAGTGACCCCACTACATCTGCTATTTTTCCACCATGTAAAACGTTCCAGAAAACACTGCTGAAAGTGAAAGGTCACACAACTGCTGCTACCTCTTCTCTGCACTCCAGAGTTTTCTTTTTAAACTCTAGGTGGAGAAACTAGATTATAAACTTTTATAATGTGAGAAATACCTCATTGTAACAGGGAGCCCCACATGGAAAACCAGTCAAAATCAGAGGATTACATATGAATACATGGATTAGATCCATAAAATACTACAAAAGCCTATATAACTCCTTTTAGATGATCTGGGCTCTTTCACCACCCCATCAATCCTGGGAAGCTTCTTCTCTGATTGCCCTTATTATATATCATTCACCATTTGAAATTAGAAGCTCTAGAGAGCACCTGTAACACCTACCAGCTTTCAACTCTTGAAAAGTATGCCTACCCATACCTGATGCTGAGGGCTGTGTTGCCAGCAATACTATTTTCAGTTCACCACACCCTGGGGAAGCATAATGCTTTAAGAAAATTTTGTACCATACTATAAATAGATTTAAGAAAATACTCATTTCTCATCAGTTTTAAACATACTATATTGTTTAATGTAAACTACATTTTAAATGCAAGTCTATGTGCCCATAAAAGTAAAAGAGGGAGTTTTAATAGTCTGTTAAATTTTGACTCAACTCGAAGCTGACTTCTTTAAGAAACCAAGTGGAACAGGGAGTGGATGAGGACAATGGCACGTGTACATATGTGTGCTCTTCAGGTGTCTGTGTCCCGCTCTCTCCATTCAGAGTATGTCTGAATATATCAGTGCCTGGAGCACAGTTCAAGGCTCAGTGTCCCCAAAAGCCAACTACACTGGCATGAAAATGCACAGGCCTTATGACGAGAATTTTTAGCATCGTTCCTTTTAGCTTCATTTTTGTCCCGCTGTGTTCCTTTGTTTCTATGCCACTATTTTCTTTACTTATTTATTCTTTAAATTACAGTTTACATTCAATATTACTTATTATTTTGTATTAGTTTCAGGCATACAGCATAGTGATGAGACAGTAATACACTTTACAAAGTGCTCCCCCTATATTTCAAGTACCCACCTGGTACCATACATAGTTATTACATTATTATTGACTATATTCCCTATGCTGTACTTTGCATCTCTGTGACTGTTCTGTAACTATTAATCTGTACTTTTTAATCCCTTTACCTTTTTCACCCAGCCCTCCAACCCCCTCCCTTCTGACAGCTATCAGTCTGAGCTCTGTGTCTATGAGTCAGTTTCTATTTTGCTTATTTGTTTTGCTCTTAAGATTCCACGTATAAGTCAACTCACATGGTATTTGTCTTTGCCTGACTTATTTTTACTCAGCATAATACCCTCTAGGTCCACCCATGCTGTTGCAAATGTTAAGATTTCATTCTTTTTATAGCTGAGTAATATTCCACTATATACATGTACCACCACTTTTAATCCATTTGTCTACTGATGGGCACTTGGGCTGCTTCCGTATCTTGGCTATTGTAAACAGTGCTGCAATAAACATAGGGGTGCATATATTCTTTCAAATTAGTGTTTTAGGTTTCTTTGGATATATATACCCAGAAGTGAAATTGCTGAGTCATAAGGGAGCACCATATTTAATTTTTTTAAGATACACAATACTGTTTTTTATAGTGTCTATGCCCCTATTTTAATTTTATGCTGTCCTGTTATAATTTAAGTATTCTTATAAACTAAATACTTTCTGGACCAACAGAGAATATAAATCTGTACCCGTAAACATGTGCATTTCACGACCACAGGCTAAACCCCTAGCTTCAGCCAACAGTGCTGTACACCCACATGCCTGTCTGCCCCATGGAGACTGGAGAGAGGACTCTGACTCAGTTCAAGAATAACTGCTGCTGGGAACTTTCAGAGGCCTAAATCCAAATAACAGTGAGGAAAAAAGGATATATATCTAAAATAAAAGAGATTAAAATTATAAATACTGTTTCTCATTCCTTTGCACTGAAAGCATTTTTAATTATGTATATCATCTTACACACAATAACTTCATATAAAAGCAAACCAAATTTTTGGCATTAACACTTTTCTTATAATAACTTACATAAAAGGCTTTCACAATTTAAAAAAATGTTTTTTGTTTTAAACTTTCAAATTACACTACTCTAAAAAATCTTTGTGTTCCTGGTTAATGATTTGGTTAGTTCAGTCAGTTGTTTTTTATTTTACTTTATTTTTTAAACATCATATGGATTGAAAGTTTCTAGTGAAATTATTCTACTTAAAATAAAAAGTACTTGGTCATTTTCATTTTTTCTTCTTTAAAATGCATTTTAGACAAAAATTTCTAAGTCTTGAGCTCTGCTACACTCAGTCTGGTGAGATTTTAGACTTCTTCCTGAATTACGCAGTCACTAGTTCATTCACGGCTTCAATTAACCTATCTTCTCCTTTCCTTCTCCCTAGCCACAGCCCACTGCCGGGGTGAGAAAGATGACTTACAAACTGGTTCATAAAAACTTGTTAGATCAGTGAATGTAATTTTCACACAATACTAAGTTAATAAGCTCTGACAGCCTCTTTTCTGCCTACATCCTATCCCTTAACTCAAAGGTCAAGGCTGCCAGTAGTCCGACCTCAAGGGGGGAGCCAGGGGAGTGGAGGTAACAACTTTATAACACTGAAAGTTTACCTATAGCAAAAACAAAATAGATACTTACAACAGCTACTTTCATTTGCTCCTGAAACTCTCTTTCTTGGGTCTGAAACTTCTTGGTCAGTTCTTGGTCTTTGCTGGCCAATTTTTCTTCATGAAGCTTCTGTAGTTTAGCAATTCGTTCTGAGGATTTCTGAAAACCAGCCAGATAGTTAAAGTGAAACACCTGGAATAAAATATGTAGCACTACAATCAAATAATACTTTGTCATGGTTTAATTAACAAGCTATAGCTTTTTAGGAGGAAAAATCCGAACATATTTCCCACGTAAATCAAGAGTCACCACAGTCTTGATGGTTAAAAGGGAAACCAGTACTGCTCCTCATTTAAGACAGGGAGACCTGCTGCGGCTGCAGCAGTCAGCCCCGTGGAGCTGAAGCTCCTGCTGCATCTCGCGGGGATCCCCTCACCAGTCAGGGCTGGGGAGCACAGCAGGGGACATAAAGATGCTCTTAGAGAGGACACTCCACTTTGGGGTCAAGCTGCCCAGGCCGCACCAATCTAATTATGCCTGGCTTTCTACGCATGTACTATTTATTTAAAGAATTACTGCCTTTGTTCTACCTCTGACAGGAAGGCTTAATTTTATAAAAATGCCGTGTCCCTAAATAAATCTAAAAATTTAATATACCGTATTTTTCAGACCATAAGATGCACCTAGGTTTTAGAGGAAAATAGGAAAAAAAATTTTGAAGCAAAAAATGTAGTAAAATCTTTAAAAACATAGTATTTCACCAATGTAAATGTAAACAGAACTCAACAGCAGCATTAACAACCATTATTCTTCCCAAATGGGGTGTGTGTGTCTTATAGTCAAAAATACAGTAATCAAGTAAAGCTACCAACAAACTGGGAGTGGGGGGGGCAGTTCAGTGGACAAAATAAACATGCAAGAATAGCCAATACTCTTCTAAAAAATAAGATTATCACATAGTAGAGCATATTATAAAACTTAGAGTAATAGCAACAGTGTAATACCAGCACATGGCCAGGAAAAGCAGTGGAATAGCACAGAGAATCCAGAAAAAAAACCCATATGTATCATTATACTAATTTACTATGTAATAAAGATAGTATGTCATGTCAGAGGGAAAACGTGGATTATTTTTTAAATGATTTGGAAACTACTTGGTAGTCATCTGGAAAAAATTAGAATTGGCTCCCCCCTCACTCCTTACACTAAATAAATTCCAGTTGAAGCAAAGATTTAACCATAGAAAATAAAAGCATATAAGTGCCAGAAGAAAACACAGAATTTTAAAAAATGATTTCAAGTGAGAATGTATTTTTAAAGAATAAAAATCCAAAGAGCATTTTAAAAAAAAGAAAATTTTCTGCACAGAAACAAACAACATAAAAAAGTCAATGAGCCCTGGCGGGTGTAGCTCAGTGGATTGAGCGCGGGCTGTGAACCAGGCATCGCAGGTTCGATTCCTGGTCAGGGCACATGCCTGGGTTGCAGGCCATGTCCCCCAGCCACTGCACATTGATGTTTCTCTCTCTCTCTCTTTCTCCCTCCCTTCCCTCTCTAAATAAATAAATAAATAAATAAATAAATAAATACATCTTAAAAAAAAACTTTATAAAAAAAAGTCAATGAGTAACAAACAAGAGAAAATTATTTGGATAAAAGCATCTTATATCTGAAGAGATAATTCCTACCATAAGTAAAGAGTTTCCACAAATCAGTAAGAAAAAGACCAAGAGCCCAATAGGAAAATGAGTCAAGAATTTGACCAGGTAACTCAAAAAGAAAATCAAAATATTTTTTTAAACATAATAATGTTTATCATACTGGTAATATATATGAACATTAATATTACAATGATGTCATTTTTCTAACTGACAAGCTTGGAAAGATTAAAAAGAAAAGTTAGGCAACACTGTGTCTGTGAAGCAGGGGACACATTCTAATGCGCTGCTGTGAGAATATAAACTGTCCTCCATAGGGTATGTAGCAACTCTGCAATAATTAAAAATACACATAAATCTTTGCCTGAATAATATTCCAATTCTAGGAATCTGTGAGCACATATGATAAGGATACTCATCATTTGCAGTAATGAAAAATGACATAAATATCCACTGGCAGAAGAGTGATTAAATTATCAGACATTTATACAATGAAATCCTGAACAGTCTTTAAAACAAACAGCATCGTTATAATTACCGATGATAAGGAACAATCTCCAAGACAGATTATTAAGTGGAAAAGGAAAATACAGAACAGTATCTATAACATGCTATCTTTTGTATTAAAATTTAAAAAGAGGATTTTAAGACATAAGAGAGAAATCATATGCAGAGACTATCTCTGGGAAGTATACCAAAGAGATATAAGTTCTTTTCTCTATCAAACTGCTTTTTTTCCTATACCCTGAACACCGTGAAATGATTATGGTCTAAAATACAAAGTAACTCTTTATGGTCAAAGATTATCAAAACATAAGACAAGTTTTAAAACTACTGTAACTCATTTCAGTTGAAGATTATTCTTACTTTCTTTACATCGACGACTTCCTGTTTCGCCCGACTTAATTCCTGTTGAAGACGGATGCGCTCCTCCTCACTCGTTTTTTCCATAGCTTTTATTTGTTCGTCCATTTCTGCCTTCATTTTCCTCCGTGATTCTTCTGCTTTCTGGGCTGTACTCAAGGCTTTTTCAAGTTCCTCAAAAGCTATAAGGAAAGCAGCAGAAAACAAGTATCTCAAGAAATACTATCATTGAGCTAAAGTGTTTTACATTCAATTTATGGAAACTAAGAGCAGCAGTAGCAGGACAGGTTAAAAAACTCGTCAGTGTTTTAAGCCAGGAGATATTTCTGAGTGGTTCTACAAAGCCGCAAGAAAGTTCAGTCACTGAAACCAATTTGTCACTGAGTTCTGGATTAAGATCTTACAGTTGTTTATATGAACTTAAGCTCAGAAGTTTGAAACAAATATATTAGTAATGGTTCCCTATTCCACCCACAAGTGACCTTATGGAGAGCAAACTCAAAGAAATAAAAACATGTACCTACTTCTGAACTATATAATTTTAATTGCTTTCTTGTTTGCTATGCAGTTCTTATCTATTATCAAGAATCATCTGCCCTGGTTGGTGTGGCTCAGTGGATTGAACGCCAGCCTGCAAACTGGAAGATCACTGGTTCAATTCCTGGCCAAGGCACGTGCCTGAGTTGCGGGCCAGGTCACCCACTGGGGACCTATGAGAGGTAACCAATCAATGTTTCTCTTGCACATAAATGTTTCTTTTCCTCTTTTTCCTTCCCTTCCTCTCTCTCTAAAAAATAAATTAAAAAAAAAAAAGAATTAGGTACTATTATACATTGCCTGAAACATTTTTAAGAATGGAAAAATTATTCTTTGACTAATCTTATTTTTATTTTTTGACTGATTGATTTGGGGAGGGGCAAGAGGGAGAAAGAGAAAGAAACATTGCTTTGTTATTTATGCATTCATTGGTTGATTCTAGTCTGTGCCCTGACCAGAGATAGAACCCGTAAGCTCGGAGTATCAGTACAATGCTCTAACCAACTAAGCTACCCGGCTAGGACATGACTAATCTTACTTTTAGAAACCTGTTAATCACATAATAAAAGAATAGAGCTTTTTAATTTTTTTAACATGCACTGGCTGAATCACATAATTAAATAATGTATTTTAAAATGAAACCTACTTCCTATGTAAGTTTCAACTAGGGCCATTAACTAGAAACTTTACCTCATTCAACAGTGTATAGAAAAGTTTTAGCAGCAGGGAGTACTTAGGTGAAATAAGAATTCAGGGACTGCAAAAATAAACATCTAGCCTAGAGTATTATTATCTTTATGGAGGCCAAACAGCTCACCCAGCAACAAACAAAATCGGATGGGTTGGGGGAAACATCTGGGTAACCCGGCACCCAAAATATGTGCACATGTATGTTTGCTTATGTGTGTCCATATGCACTGGTATGTTTGTATGTGTGCACTGTATATGTGTGTCTGCATCCACACACTCTCTCTCTACTGTCAGATGATACCCCATGAACACACTAGTGCTATTACCACCCTACGTTATTTCCTCTGGTCCTCACAGAAAGGACACATCCAACTTCTCCTTCCGCAGAGGTGGACTATAAATGTAACACCAATAATCAAGATGGGTTTTTAATCCTATCAAGAAATATGTGTCGGGGAGATGGTTCATTGACGTATGTGTGGTATTTTCACTCCCAGTGGTATAAGAAATGTGTGACTTCAACCTATGGCATGTCAGGAAAAAAAGCCGTTATTAACCACACCATGGCTTAACAGACAGTGATTTAAGCACAGAAATGTCACACCTGAAGACGAAAACTGTTCTAAAGCATTCTCGTAAGGGCAAACTGCATTACTATAGAAAAAGGTCAAAGAAAGGTTGAAATCTAACAATTGGGAAACAACTTAATTCACATTTAAACAAAAACTTCTCTGGGCAACCATGTATCTTTGATATATTGGGTTGGCTAAAAAGTTCACTTAGTTTTTCCCATGGCTCTAGTGGTCCTGACTTGCCTTGAACTTCATTTGAAACAAGTCTGTCAGACTGCATTGTGACACCTGTCGTGTCTGCATGCATTAAAAAAAAAACACATCAAAACTGGTTAATTTTGTGCGGCCATTTCAATATTGAAAATTGAAAAAGACACACAACATTTTCAGTATATTATGCTTTGTTATTTCAAGAAATGTAAAATGAAACTAAAATGCAAAAGAAGATTCGTGTATTCTACGAGAAGGTGCTGTGACTGATAGAACATGTCGAAAGTTGTTTGTTAAGTTTCCTGGTATTATTGACATTTTGGCCAAATAATTCTTTGCTGTAGAGCTGTCTTATGTATTGGAAGATGTTTAGTAGCACCCCTGGCTCTACCCACTATAAGCCAATAGCAGGAAAGAGCTGACTTACTCAAAATATTAAGATCAATAAAGTTACTGGTGAAATGAAAAATGTGTCTTTTATTTTACGGAAAAAACTAAATGGACTTTTTGGTCAACCCAATAAAAAGATATCTATCTGATTTACTCATTTTATATGCCCAAAGCATAAAATTAATGCTCAAAATCTCAAAGGAACATTCATTAGCTGATTTTTTTTTTTTTTTTTTTTTACAGATTCTTATACTAGCTTTACTGGCATTTGCAACCAGTAAAATACCAAAATGCTAATCCTTAAGTGTAAATATGTTGGGAAATAAAATATTTAAAGGAAAATGTTGTCTTTGTTTTATTTATATATTTCTTTATTATAAATTTTAATGTTGAGCATAAAGGAATATCTCTCACTTCTAACAAGAAATTTAGTTTCCTAATTTCTTAAAAATCAAGCACAGTGATCAACTGTGGGAAGGAGATTAAGGGCGCTCACTGCTTAGTTTGTGCTAAAGGTTTAAACGTGGGAAAGGAAGGAACAGAGAAGGGAGTGACAATACTTCTTAGTGCCTGGATGTCCTCAGCACCTTCGCATTACTATCTTGTTCAGCACGTAAAATCGTGTCTTAGCACCTCTAAGCACTCCACAGAAATATCTTACATCAGGCTCTGGAGAACCCGAAAATACTTTTAATAAGCTTTCAGCAAAGTCGAGTTTTACATGAAAACTTCTGTCAAGCAAAATAAAATAAAACTGTATACAGTCAATACCAAGTAAATTTTCCTTGTTTTCATTTTTAAAATTCTAGAATGTAGTACAGTATAAAAATAGATGTAGCTCTCATTTTTTTCAAACAAAAAAATCCATGCTGATACTAAGTTCCTATTTAGATATAATTTTCCAATAATTAAGTTTTCTAACCACACTCAGTAAATTTTTGAATATTCTTCTGCATTACATTTTAATTTTAGTGTTTAATCCCATGAAAGTTTTCCTAAGTCAATCTGATTACCCCTCGTAATAATTAAATCAGAATAGATCTGGTTCCACAGTTCTCTTCATCTGACTTTAATCTTCTCTTCCACTTTCTGCTACCAAGTCAGAGAGCCATATAATTTTATACCTAGAGACCTTTTAATTCAATGTTCTCATTCAAAAGGAAGAACTGAGGCATCCAAATTTTTCCTCAGATGATATATATAGGCATAATCGTAGAACTTGAAATGGTATTTAAGGAACAACCCTTACCTTGCATTGTTTTTAAGAACTAAGAGTGCTGACACTGATCAAGCTCCGGTGAGCAATAACACATATTACTAAACCAGAATTTATGAGCCTTACAATTACTGATGGCTTCTAACTCAACGAAGTGTAATATGTTATACCTCTGACACACATTCAAAAACTCAACTGCTTTCCATTTCCATTCTGCTTTACAAAAATGTTAAGCACAAAAAAAAGGCATTAGAACACATTGCATATATCCACATATAGAAAACATATTTCAAACCCATTCAGGAAGTCTGTCTCCAATGAGTCCCATTCCAGTGCTGAAGGGGGATGCAATGAGAGCTTACTTACTAACCAGAAACGTCTCACTTTCTGATGTTGCAGCCACAGACACAGTAAAGTGGTATCCAAAATGAAACTATGCTAGGATTTTAATGTGAGTACTGAAGAAATATGTTCCAAACGCCTGCATAATTTATTTTGCAATTACTAACGAAGGATAGTGAGTGGGGAGAACAAAAGCGTGCATCAGCCACAGCTGACAAGTCTTCTGCCAACATGCAAGAGTGCACGGTAAAACCACGGTCACAGCACACGTAGTGGGGAGGCTAAGCACAAACTGCCACCAGATGTTGCAAGAACACGCTGTGTTCTTCCAAAGCAAAATTCAATGTATCTCAGGCAATTTTTATTAAATTAAAAAAAAACTTTGAAAATATTTCTAGGCAAAAACTTAATGGACCTTAAAAATGTAAAATGTGGAGGAGGCCTTTTATTGCTAGCTCCTCGCTTTCCACTTTGGATGAGGGTCATTCATCTCTTTGGGAATTATAAAATGGACAAATGCTCACTGTTAAGAGTTAAATGAGAAAGGATGGCAAAAGCTCAGAACCCAACCATTCATTTATCACATATTTACTAGATGTTTGTCATCTGCCAAGAATATAGGGTAGGTGCTGGGTGACATGAAGAAAATATTTCACACACACATATGCACAACAGTTTAAGTAGTAAGACGGGGAGAAAAACAAAAACTAATTCTTAGGTAAAAGTAGGAGAATGTGGCATTTGCTTTTGCCACTTCACCACCTTTTCTAGTCTTCATCGTCAATGTCCCTACTAACCGTGTAACAAATGCCAGAATTCGGAGAGTGCAGGAAGCATTACAGGTGTGTTGCACTGTTCCAGAGGACACAGTACTACAATGGTAACAAGACCCACTTTTCCTCCCACTACAGGGAATAAACAAACATGTAGAAATGTGGAAGACCTCTCAATTAACTGTTGATCTTAAGAAGCTGGCTGAGAACATCAAGAAATGAATAAATAAGCTAGCACCTAAGTCTTTATCCCAGGAAAAAAAAAAAGCTGCTAAAATGCATGTGATATTAAACTAAATAAAAACAAGAAACACAAAGGACTTCCGGCCAAGATAGAAGTGTAGGTAGATATATTTTGTTTTCTCGCGCAACCAAAGGACAACAGCAATTTAAAAGCCAAAAACAACCAGAACTTTCAGAAAATCAGGATGCTCACAGAAATGGTTGAGTATGGTCACAAAATAGAGGAAGAAGTGAAGGCTATACAAAGTGAAGTAAAGATAAATACACAGGGAACCAACAATGAAGGGAAGGAAACTGGGACTCAAATTAATGACTGGGAACAGAAGGAAGAAATAAACATTCAACTGGAACAGAATGAAGAAACAAGAATTCAAAAAAATGAGGAGAGACTTAGAAACCTCTGGGACAATTTTAAATATTCCAACATCCAAATCATGGGATGCCAGAAGGAGAAGAGGAAGAACAAGAAATTGAAAACTTATCTGAAAAAATAATGAAGGAGAACTCTCCCAGTCTGGTGAAAGAACTAGACATGCAAGTCTAGGAAGCTCAGAGAGTCCCAAAGAAACTGGACTGAAGGAGGAACACACCAAAATACACCATAATTAAATTACCCAAGATTAAAGATAAGGAAAGGATCTTAAAAGCAGCAGGAGAAACAGAGACAGTTACCTACAAAGGAGTTCCCATAAGACTATCAGCTGATTTCTCAAAAGAAACCTTGCAGGCAAGAAGGGGCTGGAAAGAAGCATTCCAAGTCATGAAAGGCAAGGGCCTACATCCCAGATTGCTCTATCCAGCAAAGCTTTCATTTAGAATGAAAGGGCAGATAAAGTGCTTCTCAGATAAGGTCAAGTTAAAGGAGTACATCATCACCAAGCCCTTATTATATGAAATGTGAAAGGGAATTATCTAAGAAAAAGAAGACCAAAACTATGAACAGTAAAATGAAAACAAACTCTTAACTATCAGCGACTGAACCTAAAAAACAAAGACAAAAACAAACTAAGCAAACAACTAGAACAGGAACAGAATCATAGAAATGCAGATCACAGGGAGGGTTATCAGCGGGGAGCGGGATAGGAAAGAATGGGAGAAAAGGTACAGGGAATAAGAAGCATAAATGGTAGGTACAAAATAGACAGAGGGAAGTTAAAAACAGAATAGGAAATGGAGAAGCCTAAGAACTTATACGTACAACCCATGGACATGAACTTGGTGGGGGGAGAATGCTGGAGGGAAAGGGGGAATGCAGGGCAGAGGGGGATAAAGGTAAGAAAAAAAATGGGACAACTGTAATAGCATAATCAATAAAATACATTTAAAAAACACACAGGCAATACAACAAAATGAATAAAGTGCAAATTAACAGAAAAAGCAATAAAAAGAATCTTTATCAGAACTCCTACCCAATCATCAAGACTCACTTGTGAATAAAAGCAAAAGTCTAGAGTGGCAGTTTTCAAAGTGCGGTACAAAGATCCTTGGGTCCTGAGACCCTTTCAGAGGGCATATAAGGCCTTCCCTTTTCCAAATACCTATTACATGAGGGGGATTTGTTCATATATTTCAACTGAAATAACGTATCACGACAGATTAAATGCAAAAACAGATATAAAGCCAGCTATCTTCCATTAGGCCCAACAATGAGATGAGCTAAAATGTAAAACATTTTGTTTTGGGAAATACAGGTAATTTTTGTAAAAGTATTTTTACAAAAAGAACTAATATGTAGTAGATGTATAATTGTTATATTAAAATGAACTAAACAAATGTTTTTAAAATTTCTAATACAATAAATATCACTACACATAACCCACATAAACAAAAGCTCTTTGGAATTCTCAGTAAGTTTTAAGAGTATAAAGAGGTCCCTAAGACCCAAAAATTTGAAAACGACTCCTCCAGAGTTTAAATGAAAATAAAGTAATACTACCACCCAGTGGTACAAACCAGACATTGCAATATTTATATATAAATTGGGAACTTCAAATATTTAATAAACATCAGATTTACAATGGGAATCTATTTCTTAAGCCACTGTCCAAAATATATAACAAGATTCATTTTGTAGATCAATTATGCTTTGACTTTTTAAATGTATAGATCCAAAATTTCATGCACTTTATGTTAACCATATACATTTATCTATTGAATACCTTAAAAACATCAGAATAACCTTAAGAAATATTAAACTAAAGCTAAGTAAATTTAATTAAATTGAAGATATTCTTTTGTTTGCCAGTATTTCCCAGTAACAGTGACAGTGCCAGGCACATAAGTACAGGGTGACAATGCCTATCTAAATATATGGATGATGTCCTGGCTGGTGTGGCTCAGTGGATGGAGTACCAGTCTGCAAACTGAAAGGTCACCGGTTCAATTCCCAGTCAAGGCACATGCCTGGCTGCAGGCTAGGTCCCCAACTGGGGTGTGCAAGAGGCAATCAATCAATGTTTCTCACATCTATGTTTCTCTCCTCTCTTTCTCCCTCCCATCTCCTCTCCATAAAAATAAATATAACCTTCTAAAAAATAAAATGTAACCATCTCTTTAAAATAAATAGACATATGGATGTATAGCTACTACTACAGAAATGTATCAAGTGCCTTACAAATACATGAACAACCTATAATAAATGAAAACCTAGTTCCATTTAAAATGATACATTTTTTCCATCAGACATTCATTTAGTGCCAAAATAAGTACATACCAGGTAACATGGCAAACTTAAATTCTACTTTAATTCATACTTTTTTGCCTGAGAAACATGGAATTTTCTTTATAAAGCTTATCCTAAGTACCCATGATAAGAAAATAAACAGCCCTTACCCCAGTCCTGTTCATACAAGGCTTGGGAAAGGCACCATGATTCACTTATTGGCATGTGTGGATGCACAAAAATAAGATGTTTTGTGAGACTTAAGACTCCAAGAAAACGCCATTACATAAATAACCAACAACTAACAAGGCACTTAAGTATACATGTGATTTTTGTTTATTATATAAATATGCATAAATCTTACGCATTTAAATATATAAACTCTATTTTAAAGGTCCTTCAAACTCAAGTAAATATGCTCCACTGAATGTCTTGGGTATATCGAGCCTATACTAAACAAGTGAATAAAAAACTTATTTCCTGCACAAACACAACATGGCAATAAAAAAGCAAAGAATGTTATAAGCTAATCTAAGTTTTCAAATGCAGCCAATTGTATAAAACACATATCTTCAGCAAAGACAGGGTGCATGAAAGGGAAACAGACCTTACAAAAGACAGTGCACTCTGTGAACTTTCCTAATCCAAGCAGAATTATTTTATCCATCTTGCATAACTGTAGGCAAGAACATTTTCAAGGAGGGGTGGTAGGTAGCAGTGGTATGAGTTCTCTTTTTATACTGGCTTTATTTAAATCACTAAAAGGTAACTAATAAAAAAGCAACTGGAAGTCTATGGGTACAAATTTACCCTGAAAAAATTCAAATATGAAATAGGCTGTATCACAAAGTTGCTACAGTAGTATTATTCAAAATAGCAGAAAGAGAAAATAACGTAGACACAGACTGACAGGGAAGTGGTTAAGTAAATGATGTACATGCATTCTGACACAGCCATTAGAACACGTTAGTACTTTAGCAACATGTACAAGTACTCCTAATACAATGCTAAATGGAGAAAAAAGGAGCATCCAAATTGTAAAGGTAATATGGTAAAATATCATTTACAGTAATATAAAAATAAGGATCAGGAAAAAGACTAACTGGAAGTGGACTGAAAAACAGTAACTGCTTTCATTTTCTCTTTTCCAAATGTTTTTTGTAATATATTGTATTAATAACTAGCCTGCTACCCTAGCCTCCTACCCTGATTAAAACACACACACACACACACCAGCCAAGACCTAGTGTGAATATTAGTAACATTAATATTCTGCACTGATGCTGCACTGGAGAAATAATATTCCAGGCAATTAGTAAAAATTCTAGCACTTACAAAATACAGCATTATGCACTTAAGCTAAATCACTACACTTCTCCAATTTTAAAAATCTGGTTACTTAAGAATGACTACCTGTTCTTAAGTAACACCTAAAAAGGAATATTATCAACAGTTCTAGTAAAATGCTTACAACAAATATATTTATTATTTAATCCAATAAAAAATAATTTTAACAAAACAAGAATGATATAATCAAAAACATTCCTAGCAAATACACTAAAAGGTAGAATAAGTACTACGGGTTGATGATATAATATCCTGAAGTAGGTATGTCAACATATTCACATAGTCTTAGTATTTTGTAATAAAAATTGTTCTTTTAATAATAATAAAGATTCAAATTTCCTTCATCCTCCAACATATGGAAGGCATCATGGTTCATCTAGAAAAACTACAAAGAGCAGTGTAATAGTCTGTTTTCCATGAGAAGTAGTGGGGAATGTAGTTGAACCAATTTTGACCTCCAGAATATATAAGCCAAATAAATTAGTTATTTGTCTACTAATATCTTCATGTCAAAAATTACTAAATATATCAGAGTTAAACTTTTTACAGTTGAAAATACATTGAGAGAGTTTGTATTCTCTGGTAATTATTTTATATAGACATATTTACTTCTAAAAATCTTTAACAACTGCAAGCTTTAAAGATGTTAATGTTGCCTTCACATGGCCAGCTCTTATGTAATTAGATTTTGAATTTTAAGTCTAAGAGAAAGACAAATATTTAACACAGCAATTGAATTCTGCAAGAACCAGATGATGTTCACAATTCATAGAAATTTGACTTCCTTTCAAAGACCTTTTCTTACTTTTAGTAGTAAGTTGGAGTTTTCTGGTCAACTGACATATCCATTTCATATTTGAACTGAGAACCATTTTATATTTGAACAGATTAGTTCAGACTCAAATGAGATGATTAGATGAAATGTAGTTTGTGTGCAAAACTAGTTTTCATAATAGACTTAAAAGACAGTATCTTCAATGAGGAATCCAGTCTGTTACAACTTTCTATCACAGCCCTTAATAATTATGGCTAGAAGTAAAATTTTAAATATCCATAAAAGCACAAAGACTTTCCAAAGTGAATATACATTAAATAACTTTCTTAAATCTCTAAGTATTTATTAATTAATTTTGAATATGTTGACAGCACTATTAACAGAAGTTTCTCAATTTATAGGCTATCATTTATAAAAATATAGTTTTATGAAAATCATTTAAAAACAAAAATATCTGTCTTTTGAAGAAGCAACAGAAGGATGGCTATATTATTAGAGTTGTCTAGAACAGTTACCTGGGAAATTTTTATCCTACATGTGAATTAACTACATTTTGTCTACCTTTTCATCATTTACCCCTTTCAACTTAAAAGTTATTCAAGGGTCCCTAGTTCTGGACAAGATACACCCCAATTTTAAAGGAAATTTAATCCCTTGACCAGCATTATTTTTTCTTAACTGGCTCCACTAGACCAAAGCAGTTCCAAAAATAGAAAGGACTGGTATGAAAAGCTGGAACCAGACTTCACCCTCACTAACTTTCTCGCTGAGAGCAAACCTGTTTAACAACATCTCACAGCTCTCAAACTGCTTCAAGGAAGTCTTCAGAGATTATATCCTGAGAGATGCCCACTAATGTTCTCTGAAAGGAAATTTTCTTAGGTTTACTAGGAACAAATTCACTGAATAAATTTCCCAGCCACTTAACAAAACTTAAGGAGATGGGGAGATACCTGTGAACACAGTTGATGTCAACCCAGCACCTCTCTCATCCAGAGCCATTCCCCTCCTTAAACTTTACAATCTGGTTTCTACGTTTCTGAAACCACATCCTGGAAATCAACTCCTCACCAAATTCAGATCTCTTCAAAGTCTTCATCCTGTCTCCCTCATCTCTGGAAACGCCTCTGATATCCCATCTAAAAGTATAACTTTCCACAATTACTATGCTTTCTTGGGTAACTTTTTTCGTTAATTTCTCTCTGCCAAACTCAAGATTTCTCTGGTTAAGAGCACAGACTCTGGACTCAAAATGCCTGAATTCAAATCCTGACTATGCACTTACTCTCTGTGAATGTAGGCAAGCTACTTAACTTCTATGTTCTTACGTTTTCTTACTTCTAAAGTGAGGATAACAATAGTACCTACTTCATAGGACTTGGGAATACAAGCACACACACAAGTAAATACAAGTGAAGCATTTAGAACAGAGCCTGTGTGAAAGAACTAAGTGCCAGCCGTCAGTAGGAGCGGCAGCAGCAGCGCATGCTACTGCTGCACCACTGTCACCGCAACTGGAAACCTAATCTTTTAGAGAAATCAGCTTCTCCTACAGACTCAACCACGGCTTCAATGTTAGGCTAATGACTCCTGAAAGATGCTCCATTTTCTTATTTCCAATTTCTGCAAGTCAATTCCATTTGGGAAGCTCATGATGGGCTCAAATTCAAAATATTTAATAAGCAAACTCATCATTTTTCCCCATTCCTCAACCTCCCCATGTAGATTTCCTATTCTGACTTCACACCATTCATTCAGTCTCCTAAGCCAAAATCCTCGGAGTTATCTTAGATCCCTCCTTTCCTTCTGCCCCTCCAGGTTTTTGAGATACCAAATTCTGCAGACTGCACTCTTCCTCTCCTTCCCGAACCCACAGTCCTAACCACAGTGGCCAAGGTACTCAGTCCCTCAAACCGGGATTTCTACTTTTGCTTCTAAGTTTGACTTCCCCTTCATCTCTTTTGTCCATAAAACACCAGCTTCCATATATTATGTTTCCCCACGACTGGTTTCCTTTTGCCTTGCACACCAAATGTAAACTCAGCTACTCACCTTTTAAGATTTTAACAATCAGTTCTTTCACAATCCAAACTTACTCCTCACTTTAGCAAGGATGGTTTTCAATTGATTCACACACCCACTACGGTCACTGTACCTGTTTCCAATCTTGCAGCATCTGAAATGTGTGTCACCCCACCTCTCTGCTCAGGCCCATTCTAGTCATTTGAGGCTCAACTCAAAACTCACATTCTCACTAACCTGAAGGTGCCAGTTCACTGTACCATCTTAACTTTCTAGTGCCTTTCCGTTCTCTCCTAGCATTCCTCAGTATTGTACTTGTCGAATACAATGCTGGTCTCTATACTTTACAGCCTAGCATTTATTGTATCAAAATGTAATGCTATTATGTATAGCATCAAATTATTCATTATTCTTTTAAAAAGCAGGCGATATCTTATATTTTGTTTACCCTACAGCATCTATAAAGTAGCAGTTATTTAATATGTACTATGCTGTGCCTTACTGGGAGTTCCAAAATTGCAAACCTGAATTCTGATGCTCCAAAGCAGGGGTCAGCAAACATTTTCTTATAAAGGGCCAGACAGTAAATATTTTAGGCTTTGCAAACCACAAATGGTCTCTGTCACATATTCTTCTTTTGTCCAACTACTTGCAAGTGTAAAAATACTAACGAGCTGAGAGCCCTCCATGAAGAGGCCATAGTTTACCAACCCCTGCCTGCTCTAAGGAATCAGCGTCTTCTACAGAATCTCTAGAGTTGAGCATTTCTATCATCGTTCAAGTAACTTTTCTAAATGTCGGTTGGGCAAACACTTTACTTGACTTTTGACCTCTAACACAAAACGAGTAACCCCTGAGTTCTTACCAGCTCTTTCAGACTTTTCTTTCTGTTCCCGCAATTCCTCTCCCTGGGTAGTCATCTGCTTGATGCGACTACGAAGTTGAGCAATTTCTTCTTCTTTCATCTCCAGGGTTTCATGCATCTGACGTTTTGTCTCTGCTATTACCATTCCCTAAACAGGAGCACAGACTCTCAAATGTTTGCAAAACAAAACTGCATCATCACCAGGGGTGTCAAACTCATTTTCACAGGGGCCACATCCCACATCTGCCTCACAGTTGCCTTCAAAGGGCCAAATGTAGAGCTCCTTGCACCTACTCAAGGAGCAGTTACATTTATACAGTCCTAAAATTACATCCAGCCCTTTGAAGGCAACTGCAAGGCTGATGTGAGATGTGGCCCTCGGTGAAAATGAGTTTGACGCCCCTGCTCTAAAATGTTTGCATAACGAAACTGCATCATTCACAGCATGAACCAAACTTACTTTAAAAGGCAGAAAACGAAGTATTTCTTACTAAACACACCATAAGAATTTTTTCATTATTTCACAAACTTAAGTCTGTGTTTTTCATTATATACTATACTATCTACTCTAATAACCTAGGTAACCTGGCTTATCGGAGTATTTTTGATATTAAAAATTATTTTAACAGTCCTTGCTGGTGTGGCTCAGTTGGTTGAAGCATTATCCCATAACCTGAAAGGTCATGAGTTTGATTTCTTGTCCGGGCACATGCTTAGGTTGTGGGTTGAATCCCTGGTCAGGGTGCGTGAGAGGGAACCAATTGATATTTCTCTCTCACATCAATGTTTCTCTCCCTCTCTCTTACTCCCTTCCCCTCTCTCTAAAATCAGTAAGCATGTACTTGGGTGTGAATTAAAAAATACATATATACTATTTTAATAGTAAGTTTAATCTTTTAAGTATTAAAAATATTTTAGTTTAAAAATGTATTTTATAATCTTTCTATAAATGTTTGCTATAATTTCCCCTATCTTTCTAAGCAATTTATAACGAACAAAATACAGCCTTTGCAACTGGCTCGGAGCCACCATGAACTAGAATGAATCTGTGCTATACCATGCACAGAGCCTCAGAGGCTGCTGAGAATGTATGGTCACTGCTGCCACACTGGATGAACCAAGGCTGGGGAACAGATCTACCTGGTTTTTCCCTTTCCTCTTGTGACAGTTTACGGTCCCACCACTAATCCTTATTATGTCAGTGAGGAACCTCCATTACTGCAAGGCTAATTGCTACTTTCTTCCCACTCTCAGATAATCTACACAAAAAATGAAGGTCACTAAGTTGGTCATTCATTACTAACAAAAAAATGGGGTGGTTCAACTTATCCTGTAAGTTAAGATTTTGTGACATGTATTTTATGGTCTTAAGAAAATTGCTACCTCACTTTCAGGGTTTGTAAACCCCTGCTTTAAGGTATGACTCTCACAGATAGCTAATATTAAATGGAAAGATAGAGAGTTCCAGCCAAGATGGAGGCATAGGCAGTCGCATTGTGCTTCCTCGCGCAACCAAAACTAAAGACAACAAAAACTGAGAAATAAGAAACCACCAGAACAGAGGGAAATTAACTGAACAGAAGTTGGGCTCCAGTACATCCAGACTGGTAAGGAACGGCGGAGTCGGAGGCCTGTGGAGAGGGGTCGAGGGGTCCCGGCGGGAAGAAACACTGGCTGGCAGGCGCGGGCGCACAGGGCGCAGACGGCAGCGGACGGACCGGTGGCGGACCCTGGGCGCGGGAGGTGACTAGCAGACCCAGTGAGGGGCACAGGGCGGCTGGCTGTCTGCAGCCACACATTTGCGCGCAAACTAAGTGAAAACGGGCAGCGCCGCCGCATTTCAAAGCTTAAGAGCCCCGTCTGGGAACTGAGGCCGGGAGACTCTCCCAGCCTCACAGGAGACTTCTCGGGGAAGCCCACAGAGTCCGAGAAAGTGCACCAGCCCACTGCCCGGGAGCCAGCACAGCAAGGGCCCAGTTTGCTTCTGGGAGGCGGTGGAGGGGACAGAAGTCCTAGAGAGAGCGGAGCAGGCGCCACTGTTCCCTCTCAGACCCCGCCCCCACATACAACGTCACAACGCAGCGACTGGGGTGCCCCGCCCTGGTGAACACCTAAGGCTCTGCTGCCCTTACGAAACAGCCACAACCAAACCAAAGGAAAATAAAAAAGATGGCTCAAACAGATTTGAAAGCCCCAGAACCAATTTTTTTAAGTGACCAAGAGATAGCCGAATTACCAGATGCACAGTTCAAAGCACTGGTGATCAGGAAGCTCACAGAATTGGTTGACTTTGGACATAAATTAGATGAACAAATGCAGGCTACGATAAGAGAAATGAAGAAAAACTCACAGGGAAACAATAGTGAGGGGAAGAAACTGGGACTCAAATCAATGGAGTGGACCAGAAGGAAGAAAGGAACAACCA